>BLSH010015899.1:1071481-1084126 GCA_018402905.1 Glandirana rugosa
CCCCCCCCCCCCCCCCCCCATAATTATCACTGTCCTCCACTTAAAGCCAGAGAGAGGTAAATTTAGCTTATTGCAGTGCTTGAACTTGTTCCAAGGCAGCTAGGCAAGCTCCATTCTGATCAGAGGTTTCTTGCAGCTCCACTAATTTGTTTTCAGTTAGGGATGCTTGCTGTTTAAAGTGCCCTACTTTTTTATTCCTGATGTCCAGTTGCCCGACTTTTCTTGTGGGAAGGACTTGTAGAAGGACTCTGATGCTTGATTCCACCATCCTGGCTGTGATGCAAGAGGGCCATGAGCTGTCAGAGCACTCTAATGCTGATTATGAGGATGGGTAATATGGGCATGCAGACTGGCAAAGCCGACAACCATTCCTGTGAGTTTTGTGAAGGGTTAGCAGGTTTGCCTCTGTTTTCTGCATGGACTTTTGCCCATTTTCAGGGGCACCATGTTGGATCCCACTTTCAAGTGCACAGCAGGAGTCACAGCAGGGAATTAAAGGTGAAATATGCCTCACAGGGATATCTGTGATGGTCCCTGTGTCTACTAGGGAATTCCTATCAGCTAGTTGACTTGAAAATATGTACATGCACATAGTTTCACTTATGCCGCTACACATAGAAATGTGGCTAAACATGCACAGAACTGATGTCGTTTATTCATATGCTGCACAATGTGGGCACACACATCTGTACCCCAAGATTCGGACCAATTTTCATTTTTCGGAAATCCGGATGTATCCGAATTTCCGAATTACAATAATGCCAAATTTGACTAAATCTGAAATAATGAAAAAAAAATTGGATGAAATTCGAATTCGAATAGTTTTCAAATAATTTTCAAATACTTTTTAAATTCAAAAAGATTTTGAATTTGAATAGTTTTCGAATTCAAAAAATTTTCAAATTTGAATAGTTTTCCAATTTCCAAAGAGAATAAAATAGAATAGAAAATAAAGGAATAGAATGGAAAACACATAATAGACTAGAAAAGAATATAACAGAGAACAAAAGAATAGAATATAATAGAGTAAAACAGAGCAAAATAGAATAGAAAATAAAAGAACAGAATAGACTAGAATATAATAGAAACAATAGAATAGAATAACAGAATATTACCATCTTCTGAAATTTAAATTTCAAATAGAATCAATTTTTTTTTTTTAATTATTTTTTATTGAGATTTTGAATTTTTACAGTAATCACAGAGAGAATACATACAGTAAGCAAAGCGAAGGGGAGGGGGGGGGAAGGAGGGGGGGGAGGGGTGGGAGGGGAGGTACATCATGAGTAATAGATTCATTACATTCATCACAAGCGGTATACAGTTTATCAAGAGAGACAATCAAGATAATTTCGGCTCTTCGATAGGGAAGAGGGTGGACCAGGTCGCCCATTTGGCGTCAAATTGTGATCTTTTGAGGTCATTGGTTGCTAGCATTCTTTCGAATATGTAGTTCTGTTTTGTTAGATGTATTACTTCAGCAATTGAGGGAGAATTTGGTGCTTTCCATAATCTAGCAAAATAGAATCAATTTGAATTCAAATACATAATAAAAGAATAAAATAGAAAATAATAGAATAGAAAAGAATAGAATAGAAAAAAATAAAATAGGACAGACTATAATAGAATGGAAAATAATAGATTTAAAAAAATAGAATAGAAAGAATATAACCATTTCCCAAAATTCAAATAGAATCAGTTTGAATTTGAATAGAAAAGAATCAATTTGAATAGGAAGATGGTTATATCCATTCTATTCTATTCTATTCTGTTGCTTTTTTCTATACTATTGTGTCATTTTCTATTCTATTCTACTCTTTTCTTTTCTATTCTATTCAAATTCGAACTGATTCTATTTGAATTTTGGAAAATGGTTATAAATTATAATATTTCTATTCTATTCTATTCTTTTCTATTCTATTTGAATTTCAAATCTTTCTATTTTATTATATTCTTTTTTATTCTATTCTGTTCCTTGCTATTCTATTCCATTCTATTCTGTTTTTATTTTCTATCCTATTTTGTTCTGTTTTACTCTATTATATTCTTTTATTTTCTGTTATATTCTTTTCTATTGCATTCAATTTTTTTCTATTCTCCCGATTCTATTCCTTTATTTTCTATTCTATTTATTCCCTTTGGAAATTGGAAAACTATTCAAATTCGAAAACAAATCTAGCTAAACAAATTTATGTAAATAACAAATCGAAAGGAAACAAAACGAAACAATTTTTGTTTTTGTTCTACACATGTCGACATTGACTCTAGATGGCCTATTTAAGGGATGCAACAACTTTTTTCTGTGTCCTGCATTTCTTTTACTGACCTGGCTCTCACCTGATCTTGCTTTGTACAGCTCACCTTGACGTTATCCGTGTCTCTGATTTGACTTGTGATTTTTTTTAGTTACATAAGTATTTTATTAAGGTGTTTTTCAGTTAACAGGGTGTTGCAGTGTACAACACATCATTTAGTATTATCCGGGATCAACACAGACAAAAATGTACGTAGGCAATAATGATTCGAGTTATATTACATACACGAAATATAAGCATAAAGTAAGGTACTGTCAATAAGAATAGTATAAACGTCAAAGGTATGGTGGACATTTTAGCTAATATATAGCAATGTTGTAATACGGCAAATCTCAGTCGTATGGAAAGGGATATATATATATGAGAGGCCAACCACAATGGTTGGGTTTAGGTGAGGCAAATCGCTTTAGGATGATTGATCCAAAGACCCCAGTGTTTCTGGAAAGCTTTGAGACGCAGGTTTACTCTTGCAAACATATATTCCCAAAGAAAGTGATTGTTGAGGGTTGTTATGAGTTCGGCACAAGAAGGGGGAGTAGCAGATTTCCAATGTCTAGTTAAGGTCAAACGAGCTGCAATAAGTACATGAGTAACAATTGTATGTGTTAGTCTCGGTAATGTGTCCATGTCTAGACCCAGTAAGAACTTTTGAGGCGTGAGGGGATCGTGGATTGAGGTGATAGAGAAGAGTAGTTTGGAAAGGTCGGCCCAATATTTTTTGAGAGTTGGACAGGACCACCAGATGTGTAGGGCAGATCCTGAGTTTCCGCAGTTCCTCCAGCAAAGATTAGTTGTCGTGGGGTATATGCGTGCTAATTTCAGCGGATTGAGGTACCAGTTATGAAAGATTTTTTTAACCGTTTCCCAGTGCGTTTTACATCTGGACAATTATAGAGGTACGTGTAGTGATTTGTACCATTGCTGGGGGGTGTAATTGCAGTGGAGCTTTTGTTCCCAATAGAGCATGGTCGGCGGTTTTTCATTCCGGCAAGTATTGGTAAGGAATTTATAGACATGTGCTATTCCCTGTTTCTTTGTGGCGGCGATAAGGGGCATCCCTGCCGTGTGCCATTAGAAATACAGAAGGGGTTGGACAGGAGTCCAGATCTGAGGACTCTGGCACCGGGAGAGGAATATAGTGACATTACGGCTTTCAATATTATGCCAGAGAATCCAAATTTTTGTAGGACTGCTTTCACATAGGTCCAGTCAACCCTGTCAAATGCCTTCTCCGCATAGAGTGAGATAAGCAGAGAAGGCGTTTGGTGGTGTTCAGCCCATTGTAACATGTTTATGAATCTGTGTGTGCGCCGTCTGAGGCTTGTCTACCAGTAACAAAACCCACCTGGTCATGGTGGATCAGATTAGGGAGGACAGGGGGGAAGTCGCAATGCGATTATTTTTGCATGCAGTTTGATATTTGTGTTTAGCAAGGAGATGGGCCTGCAGTTGGCTGGGTTGGTTTACCTGGTTTAGGTATAGTTACTATGGTCGTTGCATAAGTGTGTTGATAAGGTTCCAGTAAAGGTTTTATAATACTCAGCACTAAATCCGTCAGAGTCAGGTGCCTTATGTAGCGGTAAATTGGTTATGGCAAGTTCAATTTTTGATTAGTGTTAGGGGCATAAATGTTTACAATAGTGACCCTACCTTATGATTATTTATGGAGGCATTTATGATGATGAATCTACCATCAGGATCTTTTTCAAAATGGTGCGGTAGGAAGGAGACTAAGAAACGTACGGCAAGCACAACTCCTGCTTATTTCTGTGAAGAATTTGAATAGTAATAGTGCGTAAATCGCTTGTGGGAGCATAGTGGGGGTTTGTGAGATGGGACGTGTGTTTCTTGCACACATAGAATATCGGAATCAAGGGAAATTGCTGTCTTCCACAGCATACTCCTTTTGCAGTGGTAATCGCCCTATGTATGGGTGGCACTGCTCGAGTAGCAGCTAGGAGCAGTTTCGGAGGCCGTGCTGACTGGCAGCAAGATGTCAGCATTCTGGCAGTTAATCAGTCTGTGGTGGCCCCAAATTCGCCTGTAGTACTGGGAAGGGCCGCCACTAAATGTCCCGCTGCTCATGTTTATGTGCTGGGGAAGGGAAGCCAGGTGTTTCAGGGCTTGATGCGCGGTGTGGTGGAGTGGAGACCACGGATGCGCGATCGCCGTCTTCCTTCGCTAGGCCCCAAGATGGCGGCCATTACAAAAGTGAGGGAACTGTTGCTAGCTGAATCCTACTTATGCGGGCATCCAAACTCCCCAATATATGTCTACTAGGGGAGAGTAGGGTACCGTGGCTGTGGGTGGGGTTTTGCAAGTGCTCACCCAGCTGAAAATCGTGCGGATGGAGCCCAATTGTGCTTGGGCTAGCTGAACCTTCCGTCCACGAGTGCCTTCTTCCTCTGGTCCGTCTCCACACACCAGTGGACCGATTCGTCCCTGGGCAAGCCAGATGGTGGTAGGCGGTGCAGAGGCCCCTCTGGGTATGAAGTGATGTGGTAAAAGAGGAGTGGGTGTAGCCCTGCCTCAAAAACGTAAAATGTTATAAAAATATATATGTATAGTGCAAGGTCCAAATGTGATATAAAACCATATATTAAAAAAGGTGTGTGTGCATATCTGTGTATAATGCACTATAAGTGCAGAAAATAGCAATATATATATATATATACCAGTAAGCTCTTGAGGAAACCGTGCAGTGCTGTATAAATATGAATGTGTAAGAGTATAGTGACCATAAATCAAGCAAATTATATTATCTCACCTAAATATATCCAAATTGTAGTGCTATCAAATCACTAAGGTGCAACAATAAACAAGTGTAAAAGTCCAAAAAACCTAGGGTTCCTTGTGCAGGATCAACCCCTGCTGACAGTTCTGGAAGGTTATATTGCTTCAATGCAATCATGCAAGTAGGGGATGGGAGGTGAAGTGGGTGGGAGGTGTAGCAAGGTGTCCCACTCACCGATCGCGCTGTGTTTGGCGTATGAACCCCAAGGATGATGCTCGCATCTCAGCCCAGGACCAGCAACAGGAAGGAACCTCTCCCTATAGCAGTATGAGATTATTTTAGAACACTAATCTATCCATCACAGCAGCAGCCGTAACCTCTCCCTATAGCAGTATGAGATGATTTTAGAACACTAATCTATCCCTCACAGCAGCAGCAGGAACCTCTCCCTATAGCACTATGAGATGATTTTAGAACGCTAATCTATCCTTAAACCAGCACCAGGAGCCTCTTCCAATAGCAGTATGAGATGATTTTAGAACACTAATCTATCCCTCACAGCAGCAGCAGGAACCTCTCACTATAAGAGTATGAGATGATTTTACAACGCTAATCTATCCCTCACACCAGCACCAGGAAGGAACCTCTCAGTATAGCAGTACAAGATGATTTTAGAACACTAATCTATCCCTCACATCAACAGCAGGAACCTCTCCCTATAACAGTATGAGATTATTTTAGAACACTAATCTATCCATCACAGCAGCAGCAGAAGGAACCTCTCCCTATAGCACTATGAGAGGATTTTAGAACACTGATCTGTCCCTCACACCAGCAGCAGGAACAGCCCAGGACAAATCACAGGATCCACATAAAACAAAAGGATCCCAATGTGTAGAAACGGTGAAGGCAACAAAAGCGTATAGTGTACACTCACGTTAAGCTCTTGGGAAGCCTCTGAGAAGTCAGACCAGCAAATCCGGAAGTTCTGTGCATTCCACCTGGTTCGAGCCGGAAGTACGTATGACGCTCTCTGGCTCCTGCTGACACGTTTCGTCATAGAGAAATCATCGGAGGCGGCGAAGTGATATGGGGTTAGTCGCTGAATGAGGTTGTATGTCCTAGGCTGAGTGAAGCTGAGGTATCAGGCAGCCATCTCAGTCTGCAGCTGGCCACGCCCCTGGCTTGTGATTTTTTTACCGATCTTCCCACTTGTCAGTGACCCTGGCTTCCTCGGTGACTCCGCTACTTTCTATGATTCTGTTCTGTGAAATCACAGAGTGCTAGTTCTAAACACCTCTAGACCCAGCTACAGCCATCTGTGTGTATTCATTTAGCCTGCCTACAGTCATATATGTGTATTCCTTTAGTTTGCCTACCTGCCTCTATCCAGAACCAATAACCCAACTGAAGTTCCCCTTTCCCCTTGCTGCTCATCCCTCTACTGACATTTCTGCCCATATGCTCTGCTGAATCTCCTGGGTCAGCATCTCTAGTGTCAGGTTCTGCAATCAACATCTTCCGGCATTCCTGTTCCTCCCGTCTCTTGGCACTGTCTTTTCTATATTCAGGGGTGCTAGGATCAGAGATACAAGAAAGGCCACCCTTGTAATTTCAGCCTCTTATCTGGTACATGATACTGTCTTTTTTGGTTTAGGCATAAAAACCTACCTGCTCTAAGAGCTCAGAGATCAGTCAATTGATTTATTCAACGGCCCAGAGCTCACACACATGCAGCTACTCCCATTCACAGCCACCCATGCCCTTCCAGAACTACATATGTTATAGGAGGAGATACCAGTTGGCAAGGAGGGCATACAAGTGTAGCATCCTCCTAGGTAGGTGCTAGGATTAGAGTATGATAGTGTTTGGTTGCTTTGCTTAACAGAGGAACAGCTAGGTAAATGTAATTCCTATCTGCTGAACAGAGAGCTGTGATCAGCTATTGTAGCCTGCTTAGTGTGCTCCGGTGATGCTCATGCTGTCTTGGGTTTCACTGCATCCTAGCAACAATGGAAAATGCTGGATTATAGGCAGAAGCCATGCAGATGGGAGCATGAATATTCATAGAACCCTGGTCAATTACAAGGGAGGTGCCCCTAGGCATGCTGGGTGTCTATTTATATTCAAGGGGCACATGGGCTCTGAGCCTTTCCTTAGCAGAGGATTGCACCAGGCTAGGTGAGAGGTACTGCCTCCCCGAGCACTTGCTGCCATGTGGCCTCAGGTGAGTGACCTGAGGGCCTGAAGTCTGTTTGGCTGACCCTGGTCCTACCATAGCTGACAGAGAGTTTACAGTGGATCTGGTCTGGGATCATGGAGAGAGAAGGCTGTCAGTGGTGCTTCAGGAGCCTTGTGAATACAGACACCCTAAGGAGCCTTAGACAATTCATCTCCCTCTTGTGCTGTAAGTCAGCTGAGGGTCCATACAAAGAGAACACTGGCTAGTGTTCTTAGACCTTTGTCCAGAATTGTCAACTACTTCACTAAGGGACATTGCTCAGTTCTGAAATCAGTTTGCTACTGCTTTTAAGAAGTCTTCATCTGTCTTCTGCAAGGACTTCAACCAAGGTTAAGGAGGAAAGGAAGTTTGAGTCCTCAGTGTGAATATTTCAATTTGAAAGTATCCCACTATGTGCCTTAATTGATCCAAGATCTCCAATAAAAAAAACAAAACCCTCAGACTGATCATTGGGTTAACAAGCTGAAGTGAGTGTGTGCACCTGGCTGTGTGAAGCTACCTTGTGCCTGGCTGCAGAGTAAACGTGAGTAAGACTTGGGCAACTTACCAGCAGCTCCTGCAGGGGTAGCGCTACACAAGGAAGAGATAAAGATGGCTGTAAGATGGAAGAGCTGCAGATGTGAGAGGATGCAATACCATCTGTCAAGCTGAGTTTACAAGGAAAAGATGCACAGGGCTATACAATACATATACACAATATCCAACTCAATGAGAACAAAGAAGGGATGGTGGCCACAGTGCTTTGCTGTTTCACCCCTATAGGAGTGCCTATAATTTGGGCTTCAGCCAAGGACAGAGCGGACAGCCAGCAAAACAAAAAAAAACTATGTTATTTTATTGCACAGTCACAGCACAGATCAAAATAGGACCAAGTGTCCTGGGGGGATTCAACAACAATTTATGGCAATACTTCTTCTTTACTTTAAGAAAAAAAAATAATTTTAACTTTTGTCTATGTTGCTGTTTGAGAGATTTCTACTTCTTGTCCTGTGTACAACCTTTTTATTAAATAGGATATAATGGAATTTCCCGAACAGAGTTGCCAACAGTAGTATAGCATGAAAGGCATTCCAATCCTTCCCCACTCTGTCCAAAACTAAAAAAACAGTTTGTAGTGTAGATACACTATAAGGAATAAATTAAGCATAAAGGATTTGGCAAGCTTAGAACAAAATAATTATAATTTCTGGCATTTTGTCATGTTATCATATGATCACTCATGTTAGTGCTTTTCTTAAAGTGGCTCTGCAGGAGGTTCTTTTTTCACTTGAATGCATTCTATGAATTAAGGTAAAAAACCTGTGTTTATCTAGCACTGTGCCAGGGAGCAACATTGCTGCTCTCTCTCTCATTCACCTCACTGGCTCAGAAGCAGCAGCAGGAGCCATTGGCTCCTGCTGCTGTCAATCACAGCCACTAAGGAGGGATTGGGGGGTGGGGCCAAGCCAAACCATGTGTATCAATGGACACACACAGCGTGGCTAAGGAGCAAGCCTGCATAAGTGCCCTATAGCAAGTGGCTTGCTATGGGGCACTCAGCAGGGGAGTGGATTTGGGAGGGCTGGTGGGGGACCCGAGAAGAGAAGGATCAGAGCTGCTCTGTGCAAAACCACTGCAAAGATTAAGTAAGTATATCATGTTTGTTAATTTTTTAAAAACAATATTTTTCACTTTACATTAACCTTAAGTATAGAAATGGCTGCAACAGAGCCAGAACCTCACTACTGTTAATGTCCTAGAATGTAATTCCCAGCAATCTTTTCAGCCTCTTCCTCCTCAGTAACTGTACTGAGCCACTGGAAGAAAAGGTTACATCATCATAAATCACTGTTCAGCAGCTACAACAAGGAGGAAAGGGTGACAACATTGGAAAACTCCACATTTACCTTAGAGTGCTGCCATGCAACACCAGGAGGGGGACCTTCTGGACATTTACTTGCAGAATACAGGTTGATTACCATTGCATGTAGTTCCTCCCCGCCTATGTCAGTAAGATAAAATGACACAACCTAGGAATTAGGTTTAGGGTTATACTCAGGCATTAGGTTCAGCTCCAGTGATATGTGTGTACGGTTAGGTTAGGAGTTTGATTTGGGGGTTAGGATAAGGTTTGGGGTTAAATATTAGGTTTTGCTTTAGTAATAGGATTAGGGGTTATGTTAGGTTAGGTTAGGTTAGGTTAGATTTGGTGTCAGCAATTGAGGTTTTGCACTCACAAATTACAGTGTCAAATGTATTGCACTGAACAATAGAAAACAATGTTTTATTTATATAAGACCAATTCATTTTTATAAAACAGTCTATTCACAAAAATGAATAAAGAGACACAAACACATACACAGTTTAAAAACATATAAAACACAAAAACATACACTATGCACATTTGCACACACATACAAAGTAAAATTAATGACACAAAAAGAGTATAACGCTATAAGCATTTTATTTCTAGTTAGAGGGAACTTAGAAACACTGTAAATATGGGTGCTGGAAAGAGAGATGATAGAGTAGAAAACAAATTCACATTTTTAATAAGTCTTCTTGAGAACTGCAAAATGCCAAAAAGTATCACAATCAGAGAACAGAGCTCTTGGCTTATCCTTTAAGAAGCACCAGGCCCACACCTTTCTCTTAAATTGTAAGCCGTGTCTAGTTGGAATTTTACATTATCCGGGACTATATTTTCTCACATTGTGTTTTTACAGCCCCTGCCATGGTAAGACAGAAACAGCAGTAAAAAAAGGAGTGCACTATATATTTTATTGATCTATCACATTTTGAATGTCTGTGCTAATACAGTGTAAGTCTGTAGCAAAAGCTTTTCTAAGCAGACATAAATTCCATAAATGTGCAGCCAGACTTCAGTAGGTTTTGTCTCCCTTTTTTTTGTATCCCAGTGATGAGTTCATTATGTTCAAAGTATATTAAAGGCTCAGTGGGCTGACACAGAAATACAAGGCCTTTCATCAGCTCAACACTTCCACCAGTCTGGTCTGAAAACTCACACAGAACCTCAAGACCTGGATAATCTTATACCGTGAGCTGGGGATTATAAATAAGTAAAATCTTTCTATGAACACAAGGATGGATTTTGTTTAGATATATTTATTACTGCTGTTGTTTGGCTGTTTCAGTTTAAGGGGTTTTGTTGTCTTACACAGATTTAAAATTAACCAATTAGTATCAGATGTAGGGATAACTTTGTTGCCTCATGTATTTTGGTAGCGTAATATATTGTTGTCTAGTGTACATTGTAATGGAGCGTTTATAGTACATATTCACAATTAGATAAAAGGTAAAATGTGGATTTGTGTTCAATTTTCCCTCCAAGTTTGGTGTATCTTAAACTTAGGATAGAGTGGGGGAGGGGTCGAACCCCTTGTCAAGTGTTTATTGCTATCTGAATCTCTGCTGGGAAGAAAGATTTCCTACTAGTAAGAGATGGGACACACAATCATTGTCCTAACATGACCATAGCTTTAAGTTTCTTGTCATTTTTAAACATTTTGCCTTGCAACCTGCAAGGCACAATTAAGGGTCAATATCCCTTCAATTTTAGTGAATGCAAAATCAGCAATTTTGTGATTAAATTAAATTTGCTGCATTTCTGAATCATCCTATGTAGGTTATAGAAGGTTGAAGCACAAGATGGTATGAGCTGATGCCACTCACTCTGGTGAAGTAAGCAGAGTAATGCCTCGTACACATGGTGCGACGGTTTTGCCCAAAATCGGTTGTTGGCTGTTGTGTCTAGCATACTGACATGAATCAAGTAATAGTACAACAAAGCTTCAACAAGCTCAACGTAGTGACTTGTTAAGATCGTATAAAGAGGAATTTCAGGAGCATTTGATTTGTGAATTAGGAAAGTAGGCTTACACGAATGGACACTACCCGGCGTTCCTGATTTCTGAGCATGCATGTTTTGCATGTACAGCTTTGTTGGCCCAACTTCTCTGTACACATGATTCAACAGTGGTATGATGCCTTGTTGTACAACAAACGTTTTCTAGTCTGCTCATCCAACTTCTGCTGTATGACTGTCGCATGTTGGCTGTTGTAATAGCGCGTACTGGAGGCCGGATAATCGTACAACAAGCTGTTGTACGACCATTGTTGTACAACCGTTGTACCGTGTGTATGGACCTTTACAGAGCTATAGAGTAGACCAATTGGTGGGATGATTGTTAAAGGATCAGCCAAACATATCTGATCTTGGATAACAAAAGTAAAGTATGTTGACTCTTTCTCTGAAAAAAAGGAATAATAAAAAGGTGTAGGTATAAAGTTAAGGTACAAACCTGCACCAGCATAAAAAAGCCTGCAGATATTGTCAAATACTGGGCCACTCCCACAGGCAAAGCATTCGTACTTCCTCATGGTGTAGAAGCTTCCCCTGCCCTCCTGGCCTCTTGTGTATTCTTTTTAGCCAATATGGCAGCCCATCAGAGTAATAGCTAATAGAAAGAGAGAGAAGGACTTAGCCACAAGCACAAGCATTACCTGTAAATATTGGAGGTTTGCATGTAAGAATGGTTTAGCATTGAGTGCCTGTAATTTATACCCACAGAAGTTTCTGAGTTTATAAAGTGACATCTTCTCCTTAAAGTGTATATAAATGTAACACATATCGATAGAGTGATAGACCTTTATTTGCCCTTTAGGTCTGTATTACCAAAACAGAAAGTAAGGTAAATCTTTAATTGGAAAAAGTGTGTAACAAGATTGGCGCCACTGGTGTTCCAAATATAAAAATGAATGTGATAAGAAATGTGTGTGTGAGAAATATATAGTGAAATCTATAATAAAGAGTTGTGCTGCCCTCTTTCTATAAAAAAGGATAACTTCCTTCCAACTAATATGTGAGAAAAGATTGTGAAAGGCGTGGCGTTTAGAGTTGAGCGAACCTCTGGAAGTTTGGGTTCTGCTGGTCCGTCCGAACTTCGGGACAAAGTCCGGGTCCGGGTCTGGACGGAACCCGAACAATCGCACGGACAACGAACCCCATTGAAATCAATGGGGACCCGAACTTTTAGGCACAAAAATGGCTGTAACAAAGTCCTGGAAAGCCCTAGAGGGCTGCAAAAGGAAGTAAAATGGGGGTAAGGGTAGGGCAAGTGCCCTACAAAAAAATGGGGACAGGGAAATAACTTTAAATATTTTTAAAAAAATAAAAACATAAAAAAAGCATAAATGGAGGTGAATGTGGATCATCTTCAAACTGTGTCTGAAAAGTATTAATTAACGGTAGAAGCCATATAACTGTTCTAAAATCATCTTCAAACTAGGGCAAGTGCCCTACAAATAAATGGGATAGGGAAAATAAATTAAAATCAAGTAAAAAAACGGGAAGG
>BLSH010015899.1:1088214-1101976 GCA_018402905.1 Glandirana rugosa
ATTTCTTTTTCCGTATACAAATATAATAAAGATCACTCACGTATATCACATTCGTACTTACTCCCACCTCGTGACTTAAGCATTCTTGTCAACAGACCTTTCGTGAGAAAAAAAGAGTGAACCACCTACCTAGTAAAAAAGATGATTCCTGATATGGATCAACTTTAAACAACCTAAAATAACAAGAACATATAATAAAAATACTTACTTAATGTGTTTTCTCACTAATAAAAACAATATTAAATCGTCAAACGGTTAACTCACTTGCGGTGATCACAACTCGCTTGGGCCTGACATTGCAAGCCCAGGCATGGCTTGAAAGCCCACAGGCACCGTGCCTGGACCTGGGACCGAACCCGAACGATTTTTGAAATGTCCGGGTCCAGGTCCGTGCCACGGACACCCGAAAGTTCGGTACGGACCCGAACGTTACAGTCCGGGTTCGCTCAACACTAGTGGCGTTCACTCAATTGGCAAACTGCTAAATTATAACAAAAATAATCACTCTTTTGTGTAATTCATTCATAAAAATAATATACAAGAACAATAAAATCCAACAAATTTCAACTAGGTATAGTCCTTAGTAGAAAAAATGATCCATCCACCAAGTGAGAAAAAAAGAGTGCTTTCCAGACAACTGTTCTTACGAATTCAGTGCTCCACCCTCATTCATGCTTACACTATATGCACTCACTAGAAATAATATAAACATATGCCTTTTTCTTTAAATCATAAACGGGACAAGTTTTCCTTTGGAGACCCGTGCCACTTAGACCATGATGTGCAAGATTTCATATCAAATTTCAAAATCTCTTACTGCTAAGTGCAGGCAAACCGTGCTCCAAGAAAACAAATGGACAATCTCGTAGCGCAATTTGATCTAATAAAATATATAATAATCGTACATGTAAAATTGCCAACTCATGTTTTTAAGTGGTGAATGCCAGCACCATCATGAACAGCCTTATAGAGTATACGCCGGCTTCAGATAGCAGAAATCTTTAAGGCAGGTCATAGATGATGCAATTTTCTTTCCTGCAACCATGGGTTGCAAGCAGAAAAAGATTACATGATTACCTCCCACTGAGCTATTTTGTTCTCCCAGCATGTGTGTGTGGAGGTGGGGGCACAGTGATTTTTGCTATTTGCTCGTAAAAAACCCTTAGATGGTTCGAATCTTGGCTGTTCCCTGCTGAACCAGCAGAGATTCAAGCCATCTGTGGCTAGCTTAACTGAGTCATTGCCACCAGAACAAAAGATGATGGTAAATCTTTCAAAAGGGACGCTTGTTCCACTGACAATCATCAGAGAAGAATTTTTCCTCACTTTGGACAGATTTTTTTTATTATCACCACCCATTTCATCTATGTGACAGGAAGTGAAAGTGAATGAGACTCAGACAGAAAAAAAACTGACAGCAGGTTTTAACACTGCTCTACTCTATCCAAAACTATTTTTCTCCTTACGTTCACTGACAGACGCAGCTCTTCATGACTTTGTGGGTTTTATGTTCGTCCTACTAGGAGTTAACTAGGCAGGGAAAAGAATCAGCTGGCCCCTCCCTTGGGGGCCGTCCTCTCTTCCTACATCAAACCCCCTCACAGAATAGCTCTTCAGTTTCAATGCCTAGTTCGCAAGGAGTTGACCTGGCTTCCCTATAGGGAACTGCGGTCCTATTGTGACCATTTTTCTTTTTTATTTTCTTTTCTTTTTTTTGCTGCAATCAAGATGATCTGCTATCAAGAAGCCGGTCGGGGCATCGAGAGTCCTGGTGCTCTGTACTTTCCCCAACCTGGCCAACATGATGCGAAGCCGGCCCCAACACAGGGACCCGCCGCATCTTACCCGTTACGTGCGGGTGGCCCGGGGCGAGATCCCCCACATTCCCACTTCCTGATTCGTTCGGCAGGGCGACTCTGGGCCGGCAGCATACCCCCCCCGTCGAGGGCGGAAAGTCTGCATTTGGTGGCTACCGTGGCGTCGGACGGGTAAGTGAGCACCCTGCCTTCCTCCCCACCCGGGGAGTGAAGTGGGCCCGACGTCCGCAAATGCGTTTTTTCCACTGCTCCAATAGCTTGTCCGGGGTAGCCACCGGTGGGGATCAGCCTTTCATCTTGCCCCCTGCCACACCTCGCCCCCCACCACCCGCCCCAGCGCTGTCCGTTCGTTCGGCCTTCTTGTCCAGCATCACCATGCGGTCCTTCGGCCGCCATTTTGCGGCGGACCGCCGCCATTTTGCCATAGCCACGGACATTTCCAGCCTATGAGGCTTTCCCTCTAGCGCTCGGATCGGCCATATTCGGTACTGCACGTTGCCTGAGAGGTATGTTTCAGCCTCTAGTGCTTCCTGGCGGCCATCTTCACTGCATGCTCTGCATTCTACACGTGGCTGCAGCTTCTCCCATCAGAAAATGGACGGTGACAGGCAGTTTTTCCTGAACGATCGGCGCTAACGAACAGCAAAAACGCAAGTATAGCTGAGCTCCCTCTGGGTGCTGGTGGCGGTGGGGTGCTGTCCTCTGATCCTGTGGGGGTGTGTGGCTGTGTGCGGGGCATCCATCCATCCATCCATCCATCCCTGACAAGGCTGATCTCCCTGCTGAACCTGCTGAGAGGGCATCAGCAGCCACGCAGTCTGCCCAAGGGGCTTTTCTCACCCAGCTGCGGGATGTTCTCGCTGAATTTCTTCCACGTGGGGACGCCGCTCCGCGGGTCCCCAGGAAGCGGCCCCCTCCCCCCCTTATCCTCAGGGGAAGATTCTGAGTCTGAGGTGGCTTCGAGGGTCTTAGAGACCCCAGGGGACTTGTCTGATGAGGACACGGGTGACATGGTAACTGAGGAGGACCAAGAGCCAGTGGCTGACCAGGACTGAGAATGTGCTGGTCGCCACAATTATCGCTGGCATTCGCACCAAGTTGCAGCTGGATCAAGCGGGCGAATCGCGATCTGCCTATGTGTGCGGGTCTTCTAGGCCCCCCAAGGCCCCCAAGTCCTATCCTTACAATGAATTTTTTTTTTTGACCATTTCCTATATCGTGAATGGCAGCAACCCCGACGTTCCTCCTCACTGACTGGCCGTTTTACTGAACGCTATCCTGTTGAGGAGAGTTTCCTAAAGAAATGGGAATCTCCTGCGGTGGATCCGCCTATTGCACGCCTTACCAAGGCGACTACCATTCCTATGGGGACCCCTTCTTTCAAGGATCCTGCTGATAGAAGAACAGAGGCACTTTTGACGTCCTTGTTCTTGAACGCAGGCGCCGCAGTGCGACCTGCTTTGGCTGCGGCCATGGCAGCGCAGTACCTCTCTGAGTGCATGGAGGAACTTAAGTCGGACCTGGTGGGCGGTCGCATGATGGAGGCACCGCAGAAGGCTGAGTTTTTACTCCAGGGGATTAATTACCTCTGTGATGCGGCGGTGGATGTTCTGCCCTTGCTGTCCAGAATATCGATATTGGCCATTAGACTTCGCAGAACTCTTTGGCTGCGATCCTGGTCGGGTGAACACGCTTCCAAACTAGGTTTGGCTGATCTTCCTTTTTCAGGGTGGGCGCCTATTGGGCTCGCGCCTTGATGAAATCATTAAGGATTTCACAGGAGGCAAGAGTACTTTCCTTCCGGAGTCCTGCAGGCGTGAGTTCCGCCGTAGACAGGTGCCTGCTACGTCGGGTCAGTAGAAGCTTTTTCGTGCATCTGGCACGGCAAGCATGGGAACCCGTTCCAGTAAGGTTGCTGCAGGGGACAGACGCCGGCAGTGGCAGCGCAAACCAGGAAAGACGGAAGACAAGTCTTCCATCAGCCTGATGGGGCGCCCCACCCGAGTGTCGGGTGGGGGGACGTCTTCGGGGGTTCGCAGATCGGTGGCTGGCTCGCTTTTCCGACCGCTGGGTCTGCGAGGTGGTGTCCACCGGGGGATAGAGTTCATCACTCTACCCCCAGACAGGTTCTTCCCATCAAATTTAAACCTCCCGCTGGAGCGCAGGCTGGCCCTTTCCAGGGCAGTGCAGGCTCTCTCTCAGAACAGGGAGTGGTTGTACCGGTTCCCTCAGAAGAGAGATTTTGAGGCTTTTACTCGAATCTCTTTGTGGTGCCCAAAAAAGGGGCGGCTTTCGGCCCATCCTGGACTTGAAGGCCCTAAACAGGTTTGTCAGGGCGCAAAAATTCCGGATGGAATCTGTTAGATCGGTAGTGGCCGCCCTGCACCAGGGGGAATTCCTAGCGTCATTAGACATAAAGGATGCGTCCCTCCATGTACCCATCCGTCCGCGACATCAGCGTTTTCTGCGGTTCGTGGTTGGGGATCGCCATTTTCAATTTGTAGCTCTTCCCTTCGGCCTGTCCTCCGTGCCCCGGGTGTTCACGAAGTTACTGGCCCCGGTGTTGGCTTTGCTGCGTCAGAGGGGCATTGCCATAGTGGCGTACCGGGACGATCTGCTCCTGCGAGCGGACTCTGTCTCTGCCCTGGAGGAGAATGTGAACATCGCAATGATCTCATTGCGGGACTTCGGCTGGTTACTCAACCTGCAGAAGTCGTCGGCGTCTCCTTCCTGCCGTCTGGAGTATCTGGGTCTCATTCTGGACACAGAACAAGCAAAGGTGTTTCTCCCTCCGACGAAGCTATGGAGTTTACAGTCGGCTGTGCGCACCCTCCTGTCACGCCGCCTGTCTTCCTTGCGGTTCTGTATGAGGGTGCTGGGGCTCATGGTCTCGTCGTTCGAGGCGATACCTTTTGCCCAGAGTCACACTCGTTTGCTCCAGCAAGCAATTCTGGTTCAATGGGACAAGTCCCACCGGTCGTTGGATCTTCCGATCCGGCTTGGCCCTCAGACCAGGGCGTCCCTCCCCTGGTGGTTACGGGACTCGGCCCTCACTCGGGGGAAGTCGTTCCTGCCCCTTCGGTGGACGGTAATCACCATGGACGCCAGCCTGACGGGCTGGGTCGGAGTCCTGGAACAACTATCAGCTCAGGGTCGTTGGTCGGCCCAGGAGGCCTGCCTACCCATCAACGGGCTGGAGCTGAGAGCGATCAGACTGTGTCTTTCTCATTGGACAAGGAGATTGCAAGGCCGTCCGATTCGAATTCAATCGGACAATGCCACGGCGGTGGCGTATGTGAATCATCAGGGCGACACACGGAGCCCAGTGGCGGCTGCGGTGGCAGCGCTGATTCTGCGTTGGGCGGAACTTCACGTTCCGGCAATCTCTGCAGTTTACATCCCAGGTGTGGAGAACTGGCAGGCGGACTTTCTCAGTCGCCAGAAGCTGGACCAGGGGGAGTGGTCCCTTCACCCGGAGGTGTTCAATCAGATTTGCCACAAATGGGGGACACCAGATGTGGATCTCATGGCGTCCAGGTTCAATCACAAGGTGAGATTGTCCAGGACAAAGGATCCGTTGGCAGCGGCCACGGTTGCCCTGGTGGCTCCTTGGAGCCGTTCTCGCCTCCTGTATGCTTTTTCCTCCCATACGTCTGCTTCCGAGATTGGTGCGCAGAATAGTGATGGAAGGAATTCCGACTATTCTGGTGGCCCCGGATTGGCCTCGGCACACCTGGTACGCCGACGTGGTGCAAATGGGGCAGACGCCCCCTGGCGGCTTTCGATGCGAGACGACCTCCTGTCTCAAGGGCCCATCTTGCACCCTGCTTTACCCTTGCTGGCTTTGACGGCTTGGCTATTGAGTCCCAGGTGCTAAGAGATAGAGGAGTGGCCGACTCCATGATCCCTACTCTGTTGAAAGCTCGCAAGTGCACCTCTCGCAGGATTTATCACCGCACCTGGAAGGCTTACATTGCTTGGTGCGAGGCGGAGGGCTTTAACCCTCGCTCGTTTGTAGTCTCCAGGGTACTGACCTTTTTTACAGCAGGGTCTGAATAAGCAGTTGGCTTCGAGTACCCTTAAGGGCCAGATCTCGGCTTTAGCCATACTTTTTCAAAGACCTTTGGCTTCGCACTCTCTGATTCGTACCTTTGTACAAGGTGTGCGACATGTGGCGCCTCGGGTGAGATCCCCGATGGCTCCGTGGGATCTGAATCTGGTGCTTTCTGTTCTTCAAAAACCACCTTATGAAAAAATCAGGGAGATTCCCTTACAACTTCTGTCGCAGAAGGTGGCCTTCTTAGTCGCTATTACTTCTGCCAGACGAGTATCGGAATTGGCTGCACTAGCGTGCAAGTCTCCTTATTTGGTAATGCATAAGGATAAGGCGGTCTTGCGACCCCTTCCTTCTTTTCTCCCGAAGGTAGTCTCTTCTTTTCATATCAATGAAGATATTGTCCTGCCTTTATTGTGCCCTCGTCCATCGCACCCCAAGGAGTTGAGTTGCATACTTTGGACGTAGTAAGGGCCTTAAGAGTGTACTTGGCTGCTACAGCTCCTTTTCGTAAGGCTGTCGCCTTGTTTGTTGTGCCAGAGGGACTGCGCAAAAGGTCTGGCGGCCTCTTCGGCTACGATTTCTCAGTGGATTAGTAAAACCGTGACCCATGCGTATTCTGTTCGGGGCAAGGTTCCCCCTTTTCCGGTCACGGCTCATTCTACACGGGCGGTTAGTACTTCCTGGGCTTTCAGACACCAGGCTTCGGTGTCACAGGTGTGCAAAGCGGCCATTTGGGCCTCGGTTCACACTTTTACTAAGTTTTATAAAGTTGATGTGTTCGCATTTGGATGCTGCCTTTGGCCGCTAGGCTCTGCAGGCGGTAGTGTAGGCGCGTCTGGCGCCTTCTCAGAGGTTCAGTTGGGTACAGTTGTTTGCGTTTACCCACCCCTCTTTTATTGACACAGCTTGGGGACGTCCCCACAAAGTCATGAAGAGCTGCATCTGTCAGTGAACGTAAGGAGAAAAAGGGATTTTATTAAAACTTACCGTAAAATCCTTTTTCCGAGTTCACTGACAGACGCAGCACCCACCCCTCTGGGCTCTGTTTTGGTACGGCTTGTGTACGAACTGAAGAGCTATTCTGTGAGGGGGTTTGATGTAGGAAGAGAGGACGGCCCCCAAGGGAGGGGCCAGCTGATTCTTTTCCCTGCCTAGTTAACTCCTAGTAGGACGAACATAAAACCCACAAAGACATGAAGAGCTGCGTCTGTCAGTGAACTCGGAGAAAAGGATTTTACGGTAAGTTTTAATAAAATCCCTTTTTTTGTTCAGCTGAGCTCCAAAAGGTTCAACCTCCTTAATTATCAGGCCATTTTTTTGTGATACGGCACTGCATTACTTTAACTGACAATTTCGCGGTCATGCAATGCTGTGCTCAAATAAAATTAATGTCCTTTTTTACCACAAATAGAGCTTTCTTTTGGTGGTATTTGATCATCTCTGCGGTTTTTATTTTTTGCGCTATAAACAAAAAAATGACGACAATTTTGAAAAAAAAAAACAATATTTTTTTTACTTTCTGATATAAAACACATCCATTAAAAAAATAAAAATCTAATTTCTTCATCAATGTAGCCCAATATGTATTCTGCTACATATTTTTGGTAAAAAACAAACAAACATATATATATTGATTGATTTGCACAAAACTTATAGAGTCTACAAACTACGGGATATTTTCATGAAATTTGTATTTATTTATTTATTTATTTTTTACTAGTAATGGCAGTGATCAGCAACTTGCAGCGGGACTGCAACATTGAGGCGGACAAATCAGAGACTAAGTGACACTTTTGACACTTTTTTGGGGACCAGTGACACTAATACAGTGAAAATATGCACTACCACTGTACTAATGACACTGGCAAGGATGGGGTTAACATCAGGGTCAATCAAATGGTTAAATGTGTTCCTAGGGGGTGCTTGCTAAGTGTGTGGGTGGCTTGTACTGTGGGAAGGCAGAGATCCATAGCAGAGATAGCAGAAACACAGGAGCACTACCTTCCTTACTGACAGAACAGCAATCTGCCTTGTTTACCACCCTTCTGCTTCTCTTGGGAATGATCGGCGGGTCCTGGTGGACTCGCTGATTGGCTCCCGCTGTGATTGGACACATGCATGCCCCAGATCCAGAAGTGCAGAATCACATACAGGTACGTGATTCTGCACAGATGAACTGCTTAGCCTCCGTATATGTACTGTATATGGTTGGCAAGCGGTTATACATACATCTTGCAGAACAACTAGTAAGTAACAAATAAATGCAACTAGTATACAATCATTCAATTTCTGTAACAGCCGTGTTTGGAAAAAGCACTATACTGCCAGTCTAGGTCTTTAGATTTAAATTTGGATTCTGTCCAAACATACCTACAGTAGATGCATTCAAATCTTGATAGAGGTTGGTGGATCAGCTATAAACCTGAATAATACACACATTTTACCCTTCTGTGGTTAAACTGTTCTAAAGGGCAGTAGAGCCAATCTGGCCACTCTTTGGGGATGCCAGAGACAGTTTACGTGTGGCCCTTACAGTCAGTTGCAGAGCAGACCTCTGCATGCAAGAACAATTCCCTGGCACCATCTTTAGACATGATACTTACATTTTTATGGTACATATTATCAAGTCCAATGGAACTCAATGAATCACAGCAACCAGTGCAGTTAGTAATATTGACATCAGTAAGGTGGAGACATGAATGCATCAGTCAAGGAAGAATTGGTACTCTATAGTGCATAGAACTCAGTGCTTGCAACTGATTTGAAACTCATTTCCATTTCAGTTTGCAGCTTATGGCTTGACACAGCTGGTTTGGTTATAGCAGTAATATTTTGTATTATACGTTTCTCTGGCCTGTTTTTACATTTAATATATAACTAGACTTTCTTCATTTTATTTTTTTATTTTTGTAGTCATACTGAAATGGATATACAATTTCTACCCAACACACCTGGGGCTCCGTCTTGTTCTTGGTCTGGAAATCTTTAGTAAGTTTTACTTTGTTTTAATTTTAAGAAGCATTGACCCATCAAAATCCATTAACGAAAGTGCTCACTTAATTGTAAATGGCTATTGATTGTCAGCCATGGATTAGTAATGTTCTTGAACACCTTCAAGCAGCTACATTTAAACATTGTTTAGTCCCCAGGTAGTGATGTATACTTACTTTTGTCCAGTCCATTTAAAGTAACCAACTTTAAATTCTCCTACGTGTTAGCAGTGTAAGAATATATCAGTGATGTTTTATAGGGAAGTCGTTAAAGGACTCAAAGGAATTGTGTCATCTACTGTAATGTAATTAATTAATAATACTGGCTTATTGTTGCTACATTTATAAGGTTACATAGATCTAAAGTGTAATTTTGTGAATAAAAATAAAGCTATGCCATCTATCTGCCATGTAATTACAAAATGTTCCCTGTCAATTTTCAAGTAAAATGTTGTCATGCAGCAAATTGTGCATGTTTCTAAAAACTTATACAGGATCCAAATTATAAATAAATCTTGGTGGGATTGTTAGAACATCTTACTGTATTTGTAGTTGCCTGTTTTGGCTTGGAGACAAAACAATCAACCAAGGGAGGGAACGTATTACTGATAACTAAACTAAGAACGCTTACCAATACTAGAGTTACTATAGCGAACTCAAGGATGTAGCTGCACCTTTACGTGCTTAGCAAACTGGGAACAACTACATATTATTTATGGCTAAATAAAAACTACTGGTTATTAATAATCACAATAATTATATGAAGTGATTTCTTTTTTAAATTCAACAGTATTTATTAAAGTTTGCAAATTTACACAGGAGCATACAGGAGTATACTTTTTACCAAAATAATTATTCAAACAATGGCATTATTACAGGGTGAATATTAGGCACAAGTGTACTGGCACACAAGCTTATGCAACGACCACAATCTACATGAATAACGGTCCCGTCTACACATTTGCATATCACATACCTGATCTGAAGTATACCACAAACAGATAACAGTGTACGGGTGGGTCTGTATCATCCACACGTGTCTGCTATTTGCAGCCAACGATCCCATATCTTATTGTATTTGGTTGGACAACCTCTGTTTATATATATCACTTTCTTATAAGGTAGCGCATTGTTCACTTCACTTAACCATTCGTTAAACCTTGGGGGCACCTGTCTCATCCAGTTACGTGCTATCACTTTCCTGGCCATAAACAGGGTCTCATGTAAAAAGATTTTGGTAAATTTGTCTATATCCGCATCGGCATATAGACCAAAGAGACATTGTTTTGGGTTTAGGGTCATTGGGGAGCCCATATTGTCATGAATGAAGTCCACAATCTGTTTCCAGTATGCTTGTATGGGGGGGACACAGCCATATAAGATGAAAGAAGGTGCCTGTTTCCTGGGTGCACATTAGACAACGTACAGCATCAGTCCCCTGCATCCTGGCCTTCCTCACTGGGGTTATATAAGCCTGATGTATAATGTATAGTTGGGATAAACTATCCGAAAGTTTGGGGGATACCACTTTACAATTTTCCAGGGCCTCATCCCACTCTTCATCCTCCAGTTCGCCCACTGCCCATTCCCATCTACTTTTTAGGTTATAAGCCAGCTTTGTCGCTGTTGGGGTAAGTAATCTATTGTAGAAGTCAGAGATTAACTTTCTATGATCAGAACCCTTGACAATCTCTATGATACTGTTAGGAACTTGTTGCAATAAGGGTAGTTCCAGTTGGGTGGTTAGAGCATGCCTGACCTGTAGATGTCTAAATAGCATGTGGTTAGGGAGGTGGTATTCCTCCTGGAGTTCCGTAAAACCTTTCATTCTTCCCGCAGTTAAAAACTGATGCAGGTATATAAGTCCCATGGTACCCCATTGCTCAACTTCTGGTAAATGTAAGAGCTCCGGAAGGTGCCTGTTTTTCCAGACTGGGGTATAGTCATTGATTCTAAGTATGCCACATTTCACGGATGCTATATCCCATATCCGCCTATAATGAGTGAGGAGGGACGAGGAGTGATGGTCCACCTTATCTGTCTCAGGGTTTATTGCTATTACAAAAATTGGATCTCGGGTTATTTTCTGACAAGTAGAGCACTGCAGTTCAAGAAACCGTTCCCTGTCTGTTTTATCTATATGGTACATTTGGGAAAGCTGTGATGCTATGTAATACAGGTTAAAGTAAGGCATGGCCGTCCCTCCCAAGTTCGTGGGATTTTTTAGAGTCTGCCAGGCTAACTTATGTCTCTCTTTTCCCGACACAAAGGGTTTAAAAAGGATTTCAAAGACCTTGAAATATTTGAGCGGGATATATGTGGGAGTATGCCATAGAATATATAGGATCTTGGTTAGAAGAACCATCTTGACAAGGTTTATACGACCCATTACCCCCAATGGCAAGCGAGACCAAACTTGAACCTTAGCCTTGATTAGATGAAAAAGGGGTTCTATATTAAGATTAATGTAGTCTGTCGGGTTTCTAGTCAGTTGGACCCCCAGATATTGTATTCTATCAGTTCTCTGTAGTGGGAGGTCTGCCTGTTCTTTGTCATGAGGGAAACTGTCTAGGGGAAGAATACATGACTTTCCCCAATTGATCCTAAGACCTGAGAATGCACCAAAGTTTTCTATTGTGTGTAGGGTGGTTTGTAGAAAGGGGCCTGAATCCGCTAGATACAATAATGTATCGTCCGCATACATGCTAATCTTTTCGGTAATCACTCCCTTGCTGAGTCCCTGAATCCTTTGATTGGCTCTGATGGAAACGGCCAGAGGCTCCGCCACCAGTGCGTATAGGAGGGGGGATAAGGGGCACCCTTGTCTCGTACCCCGACTCAACCTAAACTCCTCCGAAAAACCCATTAATTGGCTATTACCCTCGCTACTGGGTCATAGTAAAGCAGTTGCACCCATTGTATAAATCTGGGACCAAAGCCAAAACTCTCAAGGCAACACCAGAGATATCGCCACTCCATGGAGTCAAAGGCTTTGGCTGTGTCTAGTGCTATTACCACCCTGGTACCTATGCTATCATGGGAAGCCTGTAGATTCATGAACAGCCTTTGCAAATTAAAGGATGTGTTGCAACCCGGCATAGAGCCAGCCTGATCGGTATGTATCAAGGAAAGAATAACCTGGTTCAGTTGTAGGGTTAGGACTTTTGCCAGGGTCTTAATGTCCACCTGTAGTAACGATATTGGGCGGTAGGATTCAGGGAAAGCGGGATCTTTGCCCGGTTTTGGTATCAAGACTATGAGGGCTTCCCTCATAGATGATGGAAGGCAGCGGTTGTCAAACAGATGGTTGTATAACTGTAATACTTTGGGGGATAAATATTCGCTAAATTGAGAGTAAAATTCAATAGGGATACCATCGGAACCCAGTAGCATCTGTGATTTCATCGACAGTCAGGGGGGCCTCAAGCATATTGACCTGTGCAGTAATCAATTGTGGTAGAGTATTCCCTTCCAAAAACTGTGATAATGCGTCTCCCTCCCTAGAAGTCGTAGATTTATAGAGGTCCTGGAAGAATTCTTTAAATCTATTAGTAGCACTGAGTGGATCAGTAAACAAAAAACCCTGTTGATCGCGTAAGGAGATGACAACAGGGGGTTTATCTTCGTTATGAACCATAAACGCTAGGAGTTTACCCGCTCTTTCTCCTTGTTCAAACATTTTTTGTTTACAGAAAAATACTTTTCTCTTAGATTTCTCATAGTGTAACTGGTTTACCACCCTGGTTTGTAGCTTAAGTAGATCTATTTGGGCAGGTGTTGGATTGGCAAGGTACTGTTGCTCTGTCTATGTCAGTTTTTCTATAGCTTGCTCCAGTGCTAAACTAGAGGAGCGTTTCACTTTATTGATGTGGGAACACAGAGTCATTTTGACATGTAGTTTAAAAGTTTCACATACTGCTGCTGGGGTAGCCGTCCGCATGTTCATCTCAAAGAATGTTCTCCATTCATTAAGAAGGTCGTCATTCTCTGGGAGTAGAGAAAGCCAGAAGGGATTTAATCTCCATCTTCTGGGTGGTTTGTGCAGGTTGAAGCTTAAGGTGACCCAATAAGGGCTATGGTCAGACAGCAGCCTGGGCCCAAAGGATGCCTCCTCTAGTCTAGTAGTCAACAATGGGGATAAAAGAATATAGTCAATGCGCGACATAGTATTATGAGAGGCAGAGAAGCACGAGTATGCCCGTTGCTTCGCATGTTTGTGTCTCCAGGAGTCAACTACATTAAATGAGGAAATGCGTTTAGAGAATCTAGTGGGGTGTGGGCCATCTACAGGTGGGGGGCTATCCTGCGGTCTATCAAGATAGGTGTCCAGTGTAGTGTTAACCACTTCAGATCCGCGCTATAGCCAAAGTACGGCTCCAGCGCGGATCTGAAATGCCCGGAGGACGTCCATGGACGTCCTCCACTGCGCATGCTCCCGCGCGCCCCCTGGCGGCAGCGGCGGCGCGCGCGCGTGCGTGCCGCACGCTGCGCGAGCGTGCCCGCGGGTCGGGCGGACTCGATGTCTGCCCGGACCCGCCGATCACCTTTAGGAGCCTCAGAACGGGGAACCGCCGTTGTAAACACGGCGGTTCCCCGTTCTGTGACAGGGGACATGCCAGATCTACTGATCCCTGTCACTGGGATCAGTGAGATCTGTCATGTCCCGGCCAGCCCTGCCCCCCCACAGTTAGAACACACCCAGGGAACATTTATTAACCCCTTCACTGCCCCCTGCTGGTTAACCCCTTCACTGCCAATGACATTTATACAGTAATCAGTGGACATTTAAATTTCTGATCGCTGTATAAATGTCATTGGTCCCAAAAATGTGTAAAAAATGTCCGACATTTCCGCCCCGATATCGCAGTCCCAATAAAAATCGCAGATCGCCGCCATTA
>BLSH010015899.1:1102228-1127375 GCA_018402905.1 Glandirana rugosa
TGTGGGGACCTATCCCACCTGCATGGTGAACTGGAAGTGCTGTGTACGATCCCCACAAAGATATGAATATCGGTTCCGCGATGTGAAACACTAGGCGTTTCATCAGAGCCTGGGGTACCCAGTTAAATAGAAAGATGTACGTCTTTATATGCCCCTTGGTAAAAACTCTTACCGTCAAATATATGGAGGAGGGAAGTCACGTCGACATAACTCCCGTCCTAAACTTAAGTACTCATTAGTATTACGACGGGTTTGATATACCAACCCCCTGAAATTGGTGAAGGAATGGGCCGTGAATTTGGGGGGAGGACGGGTCTGGCAACGTCGCACGACCGCGCAATTGTCATTCAAAATGCGACAGCGCTGAAAGCCAAAAATTGGTCTGGGCAGGAGGGGGGTTTAAGTGCCGGGTAAGGAAGTGGTTAAAGTCCCCCAACCATATAGTTTGGGCAGCATTATGATTACTCATGAATTCAAATCCTGCCCTCAATACAGCTGCACTGAAGGGAGGAGGTATATAAACTGCCATT
The DNA here is from genome assembly GCA_018402905.1 of Glandirana rugosa. NCBI lineage: Eukaryota > Metazoa > Chordata > Amphibia > Anura > Ranidae > Glandirana > Glandirana rugosa. The sequence continues at coordinate 1,102,759 of BLSH010015899.1, forward strand.
CTCAAAAATGGTTCCCCGTATATTTCTGCATGTAGAAAGATAAATTGACCCATGGGGTCCGAGACTACTTTGCGGATCACAAAGTGTAGCGCCTTGGCTATAAGTATAGAAACACCCCTAGCATGTGTCGTGAAGGTCAAGTGGTACGTCCACCCTATCCAGGGGTGTCTAAGAGCCATCTGGAGCCTTCCCTCTATATGCGTTTCAACAAGTATTATAACGTCAGCATGCTGTTTCTGCAGAAATGACAAGACCGATGACCTCTTAACCCTGTCCCTCACCCCCCTGACATTCCACGTAAGGAATTTTACATACATTTAGTGAGTCCAGAGGTGGAAAATTTCCAACTCTGTGATGAATGATCAAATGGAGGAACGTCCAGAATAAGCGACGAGAGACAGGGTCATCGAGGCCATCATTGTAGATTGCATAAATCACATTGTACCTGTATTCGAGATTATACCTCTTATCACCAGAAGTCACAGTGCCATGTGCCATAAGATAAACAAATGTTTTCCCCTCCCCCCACCCTGCTCCACACCTACCCCAACTGGTGCGAGCATAGTCCCTTAACAAAATATAGGAATCCTTAATGTAAAGTGTGATATCTGCTAGTTGCAGTCTGTTTACCAGTTCCTGCCTGCCTTGGCGTGTGTCCCGGCCTGTCTGCCATAGCTTGATCTTCCTTGTGTAGTCAAATGAGTGTACACACAGGGCTGGGGGGGCCACCGCCTGCCCCTGGCGGCAGTTACAGTAAGCGCAGACATGGTTCCTATAAACATGGTGGGCGAAACTTCGCTGAACGAACAACATTGTCACTGGAAGTAGGCGATCTCAGTACAGTCTATTGAAAAAGAGAAAAAGAAAGAAACGGAAAGAGCAAAAAGAAAAAAAAACAGATAAACGTTAAACATTCCCATCTACGAATGGGAGCTGAATAGGTATCGTGGATCCTGAGTGGGTGTCATGTTGCTCCATGTCTTTTGCTGGAGAGAGGTGCTTGTTAAACCCTGTGAAAGACATCTAGTCAGGTGCGAATAGAAGAAATCGCATTGTTAGAGCAGGCGACTGTGGCTTTGCGACTCGATTCAGCAACTAAATTGGGGTTCAGGTAACCATAGCAAGTAAGGTGTTCAGTCAGTCTGAGGGGCGTCTGACGGTCCCATTATTACTCTCCCTGCTTTCCAGCCAGGAAATCACCACCTCCGGGTCCTCGAAGAAATGGGCTCGATCTTCTCCCTCCACCCTAAGACGTGCAGGGAAAAGCATGGAGTATTTGAGGTGTTTAATCCTCAGGCGGCGTTTGGCTTCAGCAAAGCTCTGGCGGCGGCGCTGTACGTCTGCTGAAAAGTCTGGGAATATTGCCACTTTCACATTACCCAGTGGTATGTTGCCTTTTTCCCTTGTCAAGCATAGTGCGGCATCCCTGTCTTTGTAATTTAGGAGTTTAGCTATGAATGTTCTGGGAGGTGCACCCTGCGGTGGGGGTCTAGCAGGCATGCGGTGTGCTCTTTCAACCGCCAAAGTGGGAGAGAAGGCCTCTCTGCCATATGTAGTGATCAGTAATTGTTCCAAAAAAGATGTTGGGTCTTTACCTTCCGCCCCCTCAGGAAGACCTATGAAGCGGAGATTGCATCTTCTCAGCCTGTTTTCTATATCATCCTGTTTGGCAATTAGCTGGTTAATCTGCACTTGCATGTGGTCAGTAGATGTCTGCAATGGTGCTACGGCCTCCTCCACCTCCCCCAGCCTGGTCTCTGCTGTTCTCACCCTGTCCCGCAGCTTGTGAAAGTCTTGTCTGATCAAAGAAATATCAATTTTTACCTCTTCTATTTTGGTGGTCAGCGTAGTAGTGAGGGTTTTTTGCAGGTTAGATATGGCTTCCAAAACGCTGTCAGTGTCACCTCCCACCACGGCCTGGCCCTCAAGCCACTCAGCGCCATCTTGCTCTGTCAGGTTCGTCTCATGCCGGCGGTATTTCTCCAGCTTTGCTAGTGCGTCCGACTTCGGTTTTGGTGGGGACATGATGCAGGGGGATCCGGAGCTTTTCAGGCATCAGGTACTGCTGTAGTTATCCACTCAAGATCCAAGGATTAATGGCTTTACACAAATGCTTTGTGCGTCCTACTCCATGCTGTGCCAGGCCACGCCCCCATATGAAGTGATTTCTAACCATTAGAAACTCATTCACATATACTTTCCCAGCCTTGGATTTCTACTATGTACAAATGAAATGGATGTGAACACTTTAAGAGCACATATGCAGGGAAAGTCTGCAGTGTTTATGAATCTCAATAAAACGTGTAAACCAAAGAAATACAAAGCAAGTCAAAAACAGCCTCAGAATAGCCATTCATGTGTCACCAATTAATTGAAATTAGATCTCATATAAACTGGTGGTGTTGACAGATGCTGCCTTTTTTAAGTGAAAGAACCTCTAAGTCCCTGAATTTTATGCCGGCAGCAGTTTTGTTTTCTTTTTCCCATGACAGAATATCTTTAAAATAGGAATATATGATCAAACTCAGAGAAATAGAGCGTCATGATCAGGGGACAGGCTTGAAGAACAGTTGCTATATGCTATAGCAGTAGCAGGACTACCACCGACCAGCAGGATAGGTACACAGGCAGTCACCCTGGCACATGACATGGGCTCACTTGAGGTGCGGAGTCTAAGTACTAATCGTTGTTTACCAGAGCTCCTAATGGTGGAGATGGATTTTGGATTTTGCTGTGTGTTAGTACCAGGTCATGATCATCAGGATCACCCCACCAGGAGGTGAGCAAGCTGGGGTCCAGTAGCAGATAAGCAAGTAAGGATCAAACAAAAGCCAAATTAGTAAACAAGCCAAAGGTCAGTAATGAGTAGTTGCTGGTTGGGATTAGGCAGAAGCATAGTTGAGGAACAAGTCAAGGGTCAATAATGAGTGGTAGCAAAATATGGACGGCAGCAGGGAAGACAAGAGCGAGATACTGGCTGAAAAGAGCACAATAAACTGGCAAACAGCGACATGGCTTAAAACAGGAAGTTCTTGAGAGGAGCAAGGAGTTCAAGGTGCAGCAGACATCAAGGCACAAGGCAGGTTTGTTCATTGGATCAGACAGGGTGCTGTCCAGCGTCTCAGGCAGCTCAGCAAGAAGAGTCATTGCCAGACACATCAGAGGTCCAGACCCTGAAAAGCCATACCAGTCCTATTATGTTAGGCAGTGCTCTCCAATCAATAAGAAGTGAAAGCTTTGCTGATTGCAGAGATATATGTCAACCTCAGTAGGGGGTGATCTGGACCTCCGCTGAGAGACCACTGCTTTCCCACAGAGAGCAAAGCTCCCTACTCTGCAGCTGCTGGCAAAATAAACTTTTCTTTTCAGGTGGTAGTTGCTTTAGAAATAGAATAAACATAACATGAACAACTTTTTGTTTTGATATACCTGGAATGTATTTAGCTGATATAAACGGAAGGATCATTAAGGTTTTACGCATTAACATTTTAGTAATAATTGGTTACTTCTTCTCACATACCAGTAACGATCAAACCTACCTGGAAATTTTGCATTGGAGGCAAATAATTCCAATTCCTAACAATAAAAGAAAACACATTGGTACATAAAATCATAACAGCAAGAGGTTGGGATGAGCCAATTTGCTTAGGTTTGGTTTGTGGGGCGATAATCAAACCCATCATTAAGTCTGAAAATTGCAAACCTAAAACAGACATCTCGTTTAGGTCTATGGAGGGCAAATCTTGAAAATCAGTTCTGGCCATTCTTAAGGTAATGGACATAGGATTGTCAAAAAAGGCATGGAAACTGGATACTCTAATGAGGAACATGTGCTAATGCAAAAAAATATTCTTTAAATACTTTATAGAGAGTAGAGGATCCACATGTTAATGCAACTTTGAGAGTGAGATGAAGTCCAAAACCAATCCTTTAAATTGCATGCTTGAGAGATATCTTTAGTTAGTAAGTAGTTGCAAAGCTTCCTTTTTTTCAGTAAAATAACAAATATGTCATACTTACCTGCTCTATGCATTGGTTTTGCACAGAGCAGCCTTGATCCTCCTCTTCTCGGGTCCCCTGTCGGCACTCTTGGCACTCCCCCCCCCCCCACCGAGTGCCCCCATAGGTAGCCGCTTCCCATGAGGGCACTCGTGCAGGCTCGCTCCAGAACCGGGCTGTTTGAGTCTATTCAGACACACAGCCTGGGTCGGCCCCATCCCCCTGAGAGCTGGGATAGGGGAGAAGAGCTGCTACAGATGCGCATAATGCTGGACTGAGATTGGGTTCAGGTGAGTATTTAGGGAAGTGTAGAGGGAGCTGCCCTTAAAAGGTTTTGTACCTTTACACAGAGAATGCATTAAGGTAAAAATAATTTTAGCTTTACAACCACTTTAAGCCCTATATGTTACAGAACAGTATAAATCTCACGGTCAGCTTCATTGACACTGTATACTGGCATCACAAGCATGTGTAGTAGATTTTTTTTTGTTTCAAATCTTTTTATTGAAAAATAATTTTATGTACAACAAGAGAAAAATACCAAAATATCCAGAGCCTGGCATATCAAAATTTTCCATCAAAGTACACATATAAATATGGGTACATGTTTACAAAACGTGAAATTAGTAGAAGAAAATATGAAATAAACAGTATTGTTTGAATAACAACTGAGTAGCACCCTTCCCGAATAACCGAGAAAGTCAATAATTACTGACACGCGCAATGTCTGATCAAAGGAGGTAATTCCCAGGTAGGAAAGAGCCCGCCGTCCCCCTAGCCACCCCAACTGGGAACAAACTGTGGCCGGGAGGACCATCGGAACCCCCCCCCCCCCCCCCGGAACCCCACTACTGAAGGAGCTTGAGAGAATAAAGTCTCTGGAACAACCTAGAAAACTGTGTCCAGCCAAACATTTTAAACCCGTTATTATAAACCTCTATATGAGGGATATTCAAGACCCCCCGCACCACATGGGTGTGAGGAAGCAGAACAGCCCTTTTACCAAGCACATCTTATCATATAAGTAAAGATCTAAAATAATTCGAACTAGAAGAGAAAGAGGACATAGAAGCCTGAAGAAAAGAAAAGAGGAATAAGCCAGTGGGAAGAGAAGGAGAAGAAAGGAAAGAGTAGATTTTTTTTTTAATGTTACATTATTGCTTGGCTTAAATACAGCTGCAGTACCCCAATTTGATTTATCACCATTTGAAAAAGGTTTTTTTTCTGGCTGTGGCACCTATTTTTTTTATCTAGCAGTAAAAGGTCTGACTTGAATGACGGAAGTAGGGGCCACAACAAATCTAACAGCTATAGTAATGTTTATTGATAAAGGTGTGTAGTTGCGCTGCTTAACCACTTGTCAATCAGACGCGGTCGTTTGACGGTGGCAGGTCGGCTCTCCAGAGCGAATTGTGGTACAGCTACGGTGGCACTTTAAGAGACTGTAGGGGATTCACGCACAACGCTGGACTGAGCCAGGCATGGATCCCACAAGACTTGTCTGTACCTTGTGCAGAATAGACATTTATGCCGGCCTCACACAGCCATTGGTATACTTAAGTGAACTTAAAATAAACCATGGTACATTTTATATGGAAAAAGTGAACCTGTGCTAGAACTTCTCTGGGTTTGTCTGCAGATAGTGATCTTTTTTTTTTTAAAATATGTCTCAATATTTTGAGGGCTACCCCAATTAGAAAAAAAAAACCAAACAAACAAAAAACAGTGTTGGCTACCTCCTCCTCCTCCACCGCCACTTCCACCTACACCACCATGGTCACCGCCTCCTCAACCTCCTACTCCACATCCACCTCCATTTTTTATTTTTTTATGTGAATTTAAGTTATTTCCCTATCCTCATTTGTTTGCAGGGCACTTGTCCTACTCTTACCCACATTTTGCTCCCTTTTGCAGCCCTCTAGCCCATTCCAGGACTTTTTTTAGAGCTATTTTAGTGCCCAAAAGTTCAGGTCCTCATTGACTTCAATGGGGTTCGGGGTCAAGTTCGGGGCCGAACTCGAACTTTTTCATGAAGTTTGGCTGAACCCGCCAAACCTGAACATCCAGGTGTCCGCTCAACTCTACTTGTAATATAAATTAGAATAAATTATCTAATAGACAATAGCCACAAATATTGTTCATTGTCTAAACAGTATGTTTGAAGATTGGTTAGGCTATAATAAGGAGACGTGAGGCTGATTTTATGTTGAAATAAAAATGAGTGTATTATTTGAGAGATAATAACCACAAATAACGTACAGTGGCTGGACAGTATGTAAACAGATTGATTAGGCTACAACGTAAAATGAAGAGACTAGACAGATTTTAACCTGAAATAGCCATTGAAGTGTATTTTTTTTCACAGGTAATAGCCTCCCATATTGTGCAGTGGCCAGAAAGTATGTAAACAGCTTCATTAGGTAGTGCTGTAAAACAGAAATATGAGGAAAGTTTAATCATGCAAAACACATCATAGTGTATTATTTTAGAGACATAAGACACATCTATTGAACAGTGGCTGGACAGTATGTAAGCAGCTTGTTTGGGCCACAATATAAGAGGGAGAAATGAGGAAATTCTGGATTTTGCAAAAGCATTTGATGCAGTTCCCCACAAACACTTAATCTACAAACTGAGGTCGGTGGGTATAGACCATAGGGTTTGTTCTTCGTTAGAAAACTGGCTGTCGGGGTGTGTCCAAAGGGTGGTGATAAATAACATGTACTCAGAATGGTCTAGAGTGGCTAGTGGGGTACCCCAAGATACTGTCCTGGCACCAAGTCTGTTTAATTTATTTATAAATTATATAGAGGAGGGGGTAAATAACTGGATCTCAGTGTTTGCTGATGACACAAAAATATGTAGGGCAATAACATTACATCAGAATTTAGAAACCTGAAAAGAGGACCTTAATAAATTAATATAGTGGGCTACTAGATGGCAAATTAAGTTTAACATTGGTAAATGTAAGGTAATGTACTTGGGGGTAAAAGTATAAATGCAAGTTACTCATTAGGGGAAGACCTCCTTGGGGATTCCAGGATGGAGAAGGATCTAGGTGTCCTAGTAGAAGACAGACTGAGAAATAGCATGCAGTGTCAAGCTGCAGCAACCAAAGATGGCAGACTATTAGCATGCATTAAAAAGGGAATTTACTGCAGAGATAAAACGATAAACCTGCCACTTTATAAAACTCTGGTTCAGCCACATCTGGAATATTTCATCCAGTTCTGGTCACCAGTCCTCAGGAAGGATGTGATGGAGCTGGAGAAGGTCCAGAGAAGGGCAACTAAATTAATATGGGGACTGGAGGACCTCAATTATGAGGAATGACTCAACGGTGATCCAAGGGTAAGTATGAAACTTTTCAGTTCCAGGGAGTGTAAGAAGACATGGGGCCACATGATGAGACTGGAAGAGAAGCGGTTTAAAACTTAAGCTGCGTAGGGGGTTTTTCGCGGTCAGGGCGGCAAGGATGGGGATCTCTCTTCCAAAATCGGTGGTGTATGGATAGTTTTAAAAGACTCTTGGATGTGCACATTAGCACAAACAATATAAGGGATATGGGAAATAGTTTTCTACACACACACACACCAACACAGGTTGAACTGGATGGACTGATATCTTTATTCAAACTTACCAACTATGTAATTATGTAAATGTAAAACCCCTGGGGTGGTGGGTACACTCTGTATAGCATGGTGTAGCATTGAATATAGCACTGTATGCCACAATTGCACCCGCTGTCTGCTTTTCCTATCTACTCCAATACACAATGACAAATTCTTGATGGGAATCCTTCCTTTTATAGTTGGGGGACTTGAGCAAAGACTTGACAAAGCCCTGATCTCTGGTCATTCTAATCCATTTGGCCACAGTATAAAGACAAGGAAATTAATTATTGGTAGTTGATTGGAATGGCAGTAAACAGTTGCATTAATTAGCTGTGCCCATGAACTGTGAATGAGTTGGGTTTGTCACAAACCCAACCTCTTCCCAAACCCAACTTTAATACTTACAAGAGAGGAGTGCATGGGTGGGAGACTTTGTTGACTGTTTTTTGTACTAAAACAAAGCCACATGTTTTGCACAGTTAGCAAGTAGGTGTTTATTGTAACAACTTATTAACAATTATTCTATTATGGGATCGAAACCATATATACAAGCTTTTATAGAATGGCACCAGTCACAGCAATTTCTTTAGTACACACCCTCATAAAATCCAATAGTTTGAAGTAGCATAATGCAGCTCAGTGGTTCAGAAAGAGGATACAAGTTGGTCAGAAGCATTTTACCACCAAATTACCAAAATGCATGCTAATGCATGTAACTGACTTCATTATAAATGGTATCTCAAGCCTCTCGTGTCTTCAATTATTTTTAGGTTTAAAGACAATACAATTTTTTCTTTGGTAAAGCAAACTTAAAATACAGCTTTTGAGCTATTAAAATATGTTTGGAAATGTTCCATACTCATACAGGAAATTATACTTTAAGCCAATACACAATCAAAGGCAGCAAAAAAGACGTAATGCAAATATATCCATCTATATGATGGATAAAATGGCTCTAGTCATTTACATCAAGTGAAAAGACTCATCAAACCCATTTGTGGTATGTATTTATGTAACAAAAAAAAAAGAATAAAGTAACCGTCTGGCTGTATTTAGAACCATTTCTGACAAGGAAAATGTTCTTTAACATCAGGGGTATTTGAATATTTGAAGTTGACTGCAGCATCCCTTCAGCTATAATATTTTACATCTGCTTAGAAAACAGAAATTGCCTTGATTGAAATGCTATAACCATCAGAAAAGTAATCATACTGTATATGATTTGTATTCTTGTAAAATCTATTTAACATTGTAAAGTTAAATTTTACCCCCGTTTTCTAGTTATTTAAGATATACAGTAGAGTTAAGAAGATTTTTTTTTTTTTTTTTAAAGCTGTGCCCTGTGCAAATTCACATATGTGTATATGTGTGACTCGGGCTAAATTCAGATCTTTTTTGATTCAGTTTTCCATCTCTTGACTTTTTGGTCTAGGGATAGAGCTGAGAACATTTGAAGACGTAATCTGGTTATCTTTCCTTTAAATGGTATATAATATAATGGTAATAGCAAATTTCAATGAGGTTCAATGAGGTGTCTATTGAGCAGATGTTTGAAACTGTGATTAAATAACATTTCTTGAGCTAAAATAATGATAAGATAGTGAAGAATACAGAAAATCCCCCAGAACACTTTTCTGCTAGTCAGCACAAAAATCGAACTAAAGTGTTACACATCTTAGATTAAAATAAATGGTTTTGTTGCATACATCTGCAAATGTGAAGCCACCTCTGTAAAGTGTGGCCAAAACTATCTGAGTTTGAGCAAAATCCAACAAATCCAGTAAATCCAACAAAACAATTAAGGCACTAGCAACCATTCAGGCCAATTTATTAATATTAAAAAAAGGGAAAGTTGCACACAGGCATATACAGACCAATACAAAAAATCCCCAACATATTTTCCAGCTAATCAGCACAAAAAACAAAAGCAAAACAAAAACAAATGGTTAAAACATCTCATGTTAAAACAACAGAGGTTTGCATTGCATACATTTGCAAATAAATGTAATTCCAGGCAACAGTTACAGCAATTCTTTAGTATACATAGGAGATGATTTACTAAAACTGGAGAGTGCAAAATCTGGTGCAGCTCTGCAGAGAAACCAGTCAGCTTCCAGTTGTATTGTCAACGCTTAATTAAATAAGTTGAAGTTAGAAGTTGATTGGCTACCATGCACAGCTTCACTAGACTTTGCACTTTTCAGTTTTAGTAAATCTACCCCACAGAGTTAGTGATTGTAAAGTCTTGTTTTTCTTTCAATAAAAATAACAAACATGTTATACTTACCTGCCCTGTGTAATGGTTTTGCATGGAGCAGCCCAGATCCTCCTCTTCTCGGGTCCCTCTTCTGTGCTTCTGGCCCCTCCCTCCTGTTCAGTGCCTCCACAGAAAGCAGCTTGCTATGGGGGCACCCGAGCTGAGTCACAGCTCCCTGTGTCCATTCAGACACAGAGCTGCGGCCAGGCCCCATCGCCTCTCTCTCCTGATTGGCTGACTGACTTTGATTGACAGCAGTGGGAGCCAATGGCACAGCTGCTGTGTCTCAGCCAAGTAGGAGGGAGCATCTCAGACGGCCAAGACACTCATGGCCATCGCTGGACAGAAATGAGGCTCTGGTAAGTATTAGGGAGGACCTAGGGGGCTGCTGCACACAGAAGGCTTTTTATCTTAATGCATAGAATACATTGAGATAAAAACCTTCTGCCTTTACAACTCATTTAAGCTTTTGTTAGCATAACAACTGCTCACCCCTTAAAATTCAATAGTTTGAAGTAGCCTGCTGCAGCGTAGGGGTTCAGATAGAGGATACAAGTTAGTCAGAAGTTGGTCAGAAGCATTTTAACACCATATTCCCAAAATGCATGTTAATGCATGCAACTAACTTAATTTTAAATGGTATCAAATGAATGTGAATCCACACTTCCCCTTCAAGGCAATCTATTTGTGTTCCCAAGTAGGACAATGTTTTAGGCAGGTATGAAGAAATGCTGTAAAATAAGAATGCTTTCAAAAATGTATATTTTGATTGTTTACTTTTATGAACTTACAAAATGCAAAGCGAGTGAGCGAACAAAAGAGAAATCTAAATCAAATTGATATTTGGTGTGACTACTCTCTGGTTTTAAATCAACATCAATTCTTACACTTGTACATGTTGTACACTTGTCAGGTGTATGATTAACCAAATTTACTAAGCAGATGCTAATGATCAACAATTTCATAGGTAGGTTAAAACACAGTCATTAACGGAAAAAGAAATGAGTGTCTGCAGGCAACAGTGATGCATGATGGAAGTTCCTTGCAAGTTTGGACCTACATTTCTGCAAATGGAGTTTGAGATTTGGTGTCCTCAATGCTGAGAAATACAGGCAGATACTTATCCATGATGCCATACCATCAAGGAGGTGTGTAATTGGCCCCAAATTTATTCTGCAGCAGGACAACAACCCCAAGCATAAAGCCAATTTCATTAAGAACTATCTTCAGTGTAAAGAAGCACAATGAGCCCTGGAAATGATAATCTGGTCCCCACAGAGCCCTGATCTCAACATCATCTGGTCTATATTGGATTACATGAAGAGACAGAAGGATTTAAGGCAGCCTACATCTACAGATCTGTGGATTGTTCTCCAAGATGTTTGGAACAACCATCTGCCTCTGACGAGTTCCTTCAAAAACTGTGTGCAAATGTACCTAAAATAATTGACGCTGTTTTGCCTCACCAAATATTGATTTGACTTGGATTTTTCTATTGTTCATTTGCTTTCCATATTTTAACTGATGAAAAAAACAAACACTTCTATTACTAAAAGCATTCTTAAAGTGATATTAGAGAGAGGGTGGTTAGGACTGCCCCAGTTGCAGACCATTACCTAAATCAAATAGCATGGACTATCTGAGTACATAGGGATGAGACATTGATAAGTACAAAATATAATTTATTGAAACAAATAATATATAAACAATCACAATTCATAAAGAGAAGGTTTAAAAACAATAGTTACAGCCCCGTTGAAGGGTTATTACGGTTGACATAGATCCCTGAAAGAAATCGGGGGTCTTAAAAGTAGTTGTTTCCTTGTTTCTCTTGTCTGAGAGGAAAAGCAATACAGTAAACTACAATATTCAACAAAGTATACATGTATATAAAGAAATGTTTTAACAATTTTGAAAACTGGGAACAAGTTTCATATCAGAGTTGCTTACCCAAGAGCACCGGTCTCAGGTGCATGGACTGTGTGAGAAGCCCAGAGGCATTTCCCCATACGGCGGACACGGGGGACAAATACAGCTGTAACTGTATATAAAATGATAAAAGGGTCATTAGAATAAAATGTTCTAGTATTGACAAGGTGGTGAATAAGGTGAAAAAAGTTGAGGCAAGTGAGTGAACAAAAAAAATAGGGGGGAAGGGGAGTGAGTGAACGGGTCAGTATGGGGAAGGGGAGGGGGGAGGAGAAAGGAAGAGGGGAAAACAAGGAAGGAAAAATGGGAGGGAATGTGGAGGGGAAAAGGAAGGGGGGATGAAAGGAATAGGAAAAGAAGAATGAGAAGGGATAAAGGAACATAGAAGAAAAAAGAAAAAAAGGGGGGGTGGGGGGAAAAGGAAAAAGGAAGGACAGGGAGACAAGGAAGGAAAAATGGGAGGGAATGTGGAGGGGAAAAGGAAGGGGGGATGAAAGGAATAGGAAAAGAAGAATGAGAAGGGATAAAGGAACATAGAAGAAAAAAGAAAAACAGAGGGGAGGAGGAAAAAGGGGGAAGGAAAGGGGGAGAGAGAGAAGAAAGCATAAGGAGAGGTCAGGAACATGGGCAGCTTCAGAGGAGGGGTACAGTATTGTGGACATAAAAGAGGTAAGTGTGTAAAGTGGGAGGTTGTAAAAAATGTGTATTGAAGGCCAGTTAAATCAAACAGCCAACTATACTTCACTGGAGTCAAGATAAAAACGGGTTTTGGAACCCAAAGTTATGCGAAGGGCTGTACCAAAAGGAAACTTAGCCCAGGGAGGTGTACATTAGAAATGAGCTCCTGGTTCGAGTCGAACATATGTTCGACTCGAACAACGGGTGTTCCTCCGTACGCAATATTGCAAACATTATCGGGCGTTCGCGGGAACTTTGTGCCCCCATAATGCATTCCAATGGCGGCAGAATGCCGCCCGCTGCTTGGCAAAAGCATGCACATGGCCTGCATGCTTTGGCCAATCAGCGGGCGGTCTGCTGTGAGAGCTTTAATTGGTTAAAGGCAGGGTGCCTTTAGCCAATCACTGCTCAGCAGCCTAAATCCACGCCCCACACTATATAAGGCCACTTGTACAGCGGCTCTATGCAGTGTGTGTTGGCGGCGGTGATAGAGAGAGAGTTTAGGATGCGGATTGCAGGCAGTTTAGCTAGATAGCAAATAGTGAAAAAAAAAAAAAAAATAGATAGATAAAAAGAAAAAAAGATAGATAGATAAAAAGAAAAAAGGATAATAGATAAAAAGTAAAAAGATAGATAAAAAGAAAAAAGATAGATAGATAAAAAGAAAAAAGATAGATAAAAAGAAAAAAAGATAGATAGATAAAAAGTAAAAAAGATAGATACTGTAGATAAAAAGAAAAAAAAAGATAGGTAGATAAAAAGAAAAAAAGATAGATAGATAGATAAAAAAAATATCTATACTAGATAGACAGGGCTATCTGTATACAGTCAGGCAGTGAAAGAGTATGTGTATATATATATATATATATACAGTGCATTATAGTGCATTTGGGGGTGTAAGTACGGTATATAGCACACTTGACGTGGTGTCTTAAAATATATACAGTTTTTAAGCCCTTAACCCCCGGAGTACTTTTTTACATTTGTTGTTTACAAGTTAAAATCAATTTTTTTTATAGAAAATTACTTAGAATCCCCAAACATTATATATATATTTTTTTAAAACCCCCTAGAGAATAAAATGGCAGTCGTTACAATACTGTATATACTCGAGTATAAGCCGACCCAAATATAAGCGGAGGCACCTAATCTTACCACAAAAAAACTGGGAAAAGTTATTGACTCGAGTATAAGCCTAGGGTGGGAAATGCAGCAGCCAGAACACAGGGACAGAGAGCCATTGCACAGGTATTGTAGCCATTACACAGGTATTGTAGCCAGAACGCAGGTATTGTAGCCATTACACAGGGATTGTAGCCAGAACACAGGTATTGCAGCCATTACACAGGGATTGTAGCCAGAACACAGGTATTGTATCCATTACACAGGGACTCAGCCATTACACAGGTATTGTAGCCAGAACACAGGTATTGTAGCCATTACACAGGAATTGTAGCCAGAACGCAGGTATTGTAGCCATTACACAGGGATTGTAGCCAGAACACAGGTATTGTAACCATTACACAGGGATTGTAGCTAGAACACAGGTATTGTAGCCAGAACACAGGGACTCAGTCATTACACAGGGATTATAGCCAGAACAGAGGCGTTGTAGTCATTACCACCTGCCCACCACCTGCCCTTGATGGTACTGGCAGGTGGCACTGATTGGCACTGGATGGTACTGGCTGGCACTGGCAGAAGAGATGAGTACGGTAGATTCACCATGCACAGAGCGCACTGCTTCTAAGAGCCGCTCTGTGCATGAAACTGTGAGCTAATTACAGGGGAATGAGGAAAATGCAGAGAGAGAGCTGTCAGATCTTCACTGAGATAGGAGGTGGGCGGGACTGAACAGCTAACACCTGCTGGTCCCGCCCACCTCCCGACATCAAGTTGAAAATCTGACAGCTCTCTCTCTGCATTCCAGTGTAATTACGTCACAGTTTCATGCACAGAGCGGCTCTTAGAAGCAGCGCGCTCTGTGCATGGTGAATCTACTCATCTTTTCAGACCACCCACAGAGGCTGCAGGACATTGACTCAAGTATAAGCCAAGGGGGGCCTTTTTCAGCAAAAAAAATGTGCTGGAAAACTCAGCTTATACTCGAGTATATTTTTGTCACACAGTATTTGCGCAGTGGTCTTTCAAGCGCAATTTTTTTGGAAAAAACACCTTTTTAAGTTAAAAAATAAGACAACAGTAAAGTTAGCTCAATTTTTTGTATATTGTGAAAAAGGATGTTACACCGAGTAAATAGATACCATACGGTTGAAAATTGCGCACATTCGCGGGATGGTGACAAACTCCGGTACTTAAAAATCTCCATAGGCGACGATTTAAACATTTTTAATGGTTACCAGGTTAGAGTTGCAGAGGAGGTCTTTCACTAGAATTATTGCTCACACTCTGGTGATTGCGGCAATACCTCACATGTGTGGTTTGAAAATTGTTTTCATATGCGGGAGCGACTTACGCATGCGTTTTCTTTGCTGCACAAGCTCTCGGGGACTGTGGCGCTTTAATTTTTTTTTTTTTAATTTATTTATTTATTTTTTTCTTTTAACACTGTTCATTTAAAAAAAATAAATCTGATCACTTTCATTGCTATCACAAGGGATGTAAACATCCCTTGTGATAGTAATATATGGTGACAGTTACTCTTTATGGAGGGATGGGGGGTCTAAAAGACCCCCCCCATCCCTTCTTTACACTTCACAGTATTCAGATCACCAAAAACGGCGATTCTGAATACTGTCATTTTTTTAAAACTGGCACCATTAGCCGCCAAGTAAACCTGAAGTGAAGGTGTAATGTTGCTTCCAGAAATGTAGGAAGGAGTCCCAATCAAACCCGATTCCGGCTTCCACAAGGACTACACACAGCTGGCGGACATGCCGGATTGGAGCTCTGGTCTCCCGGTGGGACAGGAGGCCAGAGAAGAGCAGCGCACGCTGTGGCGGGAGGGGGGTTGTCCCCTCCCGCTGCCCGGCATAATGGCAGAGCAGCTCCCGAGCTTTAAGCTTTATGTGGACGTATCGGGATATAGCCTTGCAGCTACATGCTATACCCTGGCACCGTAGCAGGCGGCTGGCTATCTGGTGATAATGGCCGATCCAGCTCGGAAGCCGGTTGTTATCCCAAGACCGACTGTTATCCAGCTCGGTTGTTATCCCAAGAAGCGGGAGGGGCCATCCCCCCTCCCGCCACCATCCGCCGCTCTTCTCCAGTCTCCCGTCCCACTGGGAGATCGGAGCTCCTATCTGACACTTCAGGCCGCTGTGTGGAGCCCCTGTGGAAGCCGGAATCTGCTTCAATCGGGACTCCTTTGTACATTTCCAGAAGCGGTTTACTCGGCGGCAAATGGTGCCGGTTTTAAAAAAATGACAGTATTCAGAATCGCCATTTTTGGCGATCTGAATACTGTGAAGTGCAAAGGAGGGATGGGGGGGTCTTTTAGACCCCCCCATCCCTCCATAAAGAGTACCTGTCATCATATATTACTATCGCGAGGGATCTTTACATTCCTTGTGATAGCAATAAAAGTGATCCGATTTTTTTTTAAACAAACAGTGTTAAAAATAAATAAATAAAAAAATGTAAACAAAATGTAAAGCGCCGCCGTCCCCGCGAGCTTGTTCGGCAAAGAAAAGGCATACGTAAGTCACGCCCGCATATAAAAACGGTGTTCAAACCACACATGTGAGGTATCGCCGTGATCGCCAGAGTATGAGCAATAATTCTAGTAAAAGACCTCCCCTGCACCTCTAACCTGGTAACCGTTAAAAATTTTTAAAGCATCACCTATGGAGATTTTTAAGTACCAGAGTTTGTCGCCCTTCTGCAAGTGTGCGCAATTTTCAACCATAACATGTATGGTATCTATTTACTCGGCGTAACATGCTCTTTCACAATATACAAAAAACAAATACAAAAAAATTGGGCTAACGTTACTGTCTTATATTTTAACTCAAAAAAGCTATTTTTTCCAAAAAAGTGTGCTTGAAAGACCGCTGCGCAAATACCGTCTGACGAAAAGTATTGCAACGATCGCCATTTTATTCTATAGGGTGTTTGAAGAAAAATATATAATCTTTGGGGGTTCTAAGTAATTTTCTAGCAAAAAAAATGATTTTCAACAAGTGTAAAAAAAGGCTCCGGGCCTTAAGTGGTTAAACTAATTTATAACAGCAGGTCCCGTTCCTGCGTCCAACAAGCGTAACTGTAAGGGGTTACAGTGTTCTGGCACGCCAACACCCAAGGCCCAATTTTTCAGCACCTGTTTGACTGGGGTATGTCATCACAATTTTTTAAATAATTCACAACAGCGGGGCCTGCACCAAAATGTAATTTTAAAAAAAATTGCATAGGGTTCCCTCCCAAAGTCCGTAACAGACCCTTCAGGTCTGGTATGCATTTTAAGGGGAACCCTGCCCAAAATAAAAAAAAATTGCATAGGTGTCCCCCCAAAGTCCATACCAGGCCCTTTAGGTCTGGTATGGATTTTAAGGGGAACCCCACCCCAAAATTAAAAAAAAACTGCGTAGGGGTCCCCCTCAAAGTCCATACCAGGCCCGAAGGGCCTGGTATGGATTTTAAGGGGAACCCCCATGCCCCCAGAGCACCTTGTCCCCATTGATGGGGAGAAGGGCCTCATCCCCACAACCCTGGCCAGTGGTTGTGGGGGTCTACGGGCAGGGGGCTTATCAGAATCTGGAAGATTCTGACCCCCTTATGTGAATAGGTATGGGGTACATTGTGCCCCTACCCATTAACCAAAAAAAGGAGTGTAGTGGTAAAAAATACAAGAGGCAGTTTTTGACAAGTCCTTTATTATGTAAAATAGCTCTTCTTTTTTCTTCTTTCTTCCTCCATCTTCTCCTACCCCAGTCCTTCTGGTCTTCTGCTTCTTCTCTTAGTCTTCTTCCTTCCTCTCTTCATCTTCAATCTTCTTCTTCCCTTTTCTTTCACTGCCGCCGCTCTCCCCGCTACTGCAGCCCGGCCCCTGTGCATCTCCCAGAATGGGCGGTCTTCATAATGACACTTCTTTTATAAGATGGGGTGGGGCCACCCAGTGATGTAACCGAGTGAACCCGCCCCCTTCTGACATCATGCGCTGTCAGAGGGGGGCGGTCACCCATTTATGTCACCGGTGGCCCCACCTCTTCTTATCTTCTTATAAAAGAACTGTCATTATGAAGACCGCCCATTCTGGGAGACATGCAGGGGCCAGGCTGCAGCAGCGGGGAGAGCATCAGCGGTGAAATAAGGAAGAAGAAGATGAAGATTGAAGATGAAGACAGGAAGCAAGAAGACTTAAAGAAGAAGCAGAAGAAGGACCGGGGCAGGAGAAGATGGAGGAAAACCGGAGGAAGAAAGAAACATAGAAAAGTGACGGCAGAAAAAGACTGAGTAGTCCATCGAGTCTGCCCCTTTTAATTTTTTTTTATTTTTTTTATTTTTTACATTAACCTTGTTGTCTGACTATGGATTTATGTTTATCCCAAGCATGTTTGAAGCCATTTACTGTTGACTGTCTCACAACCTCTGTTGGTAGTTTATTCCATTCATCAACCACCCTTTCAGTAAAATAATACTTTCTAAGATTAGTTTTGAACTTCCCCCCAGTTAGTTTGAGGTCATGTCCCCGTGTTCTTGATTTTGGTTTCATATTGAAAAGACTGCCCTCCTGAACCTTATTCAGCCCCTTGAGGTATTTAAAGGTTTCAACCATGTCTCCCCTCTCCCTTCTTTCCTCCAGACTGTACATATTAAGTTCCTGAAGTCTCTCTTGATATGTTTTATCCCCCAGACCTTTCACCATTTTTGTTACCCGTCTCTGAACTCGTTCTATTTTATCAATATCTTTTTGTAAGTGAGGCCTCCAGAACTGGACACAGTATTCTAAGTGAGGTGTCACTAAAGATCTATATAGAGGAATCAGAACCTCCTTCCTCCTGCTGGTGATCCCTCTACTGATACATCCCAGAATTCTATTTGCTTTTCCCACCGCCTGTTTACACTGTTTGCTCATTTTGCAATCATCTGAAATAAGCACCCCCAAATCTTTTTCTTCTGTAGAGCTGGCTAACACTGTGCCCCCAATGCTGTACTCTGTAAGCGGATTCTTTTTCCCTAGATGCATTATTTTACATTTAGAAATATTGAACTGCAGTCTCCACTGCTTTGACCAATCTTCCAGCAATGCCAAATCATGTTCCATGTTACAGACCCCTCCAGGGATATCAACCCTACTACACACCTTTGTATCATCAGCAAAGAAACATACATTGCCCAGCAAACCTTTAGTTATATCACTTACATATAGGTTGAATAGAACAGGACCCAGTACAGAGCCTTGTGGTACCCCACTAGTAACTGGTCTCTGTTCTGAGTGAACCCCATTTACAACCACACTCTGGGATCTATCCTTTAGCCAACTGCATATCCACCGAACCACCCAAGGGTTAAGTCCCAGCTTGTACAGAAGAAGAAGAAGAAAGAAGAAGAGCTATTTTACACAATAAAGGACTTGTCAATAACTGCCTCTTGTTTTTTGTACCACTACACTCCTTTTTTGGTGAATGGGTAGGGGTACAATGTACCCCATACCTATTCACATGGGGGGCGGGATTTGGGGCCCCCTTATTAAAGGGGGCTTCCAGATTCCGATAAACCCCCCTGCCCACAGACCCCCACAAGCATCAGCCAGGCTTGTGGGGAAGAGGTTCTTGTCCCCATCAACATAGAGACAAGGTGCTTTGAGGTGGGGGGCAGAGCCCCCTACCCAAAGCACCCATACTCCCCATGTTGAGGGCATGTAGCCTGGTACGGTTCATTATATATATATATATATATATATATATATATATATATATATATATTCTCAATGCACAGAGGCACAGAGGTAAGTACAACAGAGACCAGAAGGTGGGGGAGGGTGTACAGTGATGATCTTTTAATTTAAAAAAAAAATCTTTAAACCTTTGACTGGAGACAACATCCTGATCTCTAAGGCTCGGTTCAAACAGGGGTGACTTGGGATCCGACTTGTGTCTCCTCAAGTCGCCCCAGGTCGCTTGACATAAGAAATCCCATTGAAGTGAATGGGAGCCGTCTTTATGTACACTACTGAAGTCGCTCCGACTTCAAGGCGACTTCAGAAGAGATTCCTGTACTACTTGGAGGTGACTTCTATCCGACTTGTGCCCATAAAATTCAATGGAAGTCACCTCCAAGTCGGATCCCCCATCTTAATGCAAGCGGCTTTGTCAGTGAAAAGAATAGGAATTTATTTTGGGGCAGCCCCTCCCTCTCTTCTCTGATTGGCCACAGGCAAAGTCGCCTGGCATAGTTAAGTTTGAAGTTGCTTCCAAGTTGCCTTGAAATTGCCTCCTTATTGCCTTGAAGTTGCCTCCAAGTTGCCTTGAAGTTGCCTGGCAAAGGCATGCCTGAAGTCGGATCGCCCCTATGTAAACCGAGCCTAAAGGTACAGCAACACATCTGAAGCCCAGGTGAATGAAGACTCCCAGTGTGTTTCTGCACCAAATCCAACAATACAACTATGGCAGCATCTGTTTAAAACTGGCAAAAAAGGAAAAGGCGTACAAAGGCAAAGAGCTTTCTCAAGTGAATTATCTATACTTACCAACTCTCCCTCACTTGGAACCAAATCTTTCCATCCCTCTTTCCTTCTTAAGCCTCGTACACACGGGACGACGATCGCATGTACGATCATCGCAAGTCGTATGTTGGATAATGTAACTTGCATACTGACTGCACTACACGATCGTACGAGCACAGAAAGAACATTCAGGTGCATGTAATTAGCATCCGGCCGTTCCTGACTTCTGAGCATGCGTGTTTTTCACAATATAACTTGTTGTACCAACTACTCTCTACACATGATACAACGGTTGTATGAGCGCTTGTTGGTACGACCAAGTTTTCTAGTCTGCTCATACAACTCCCTTGTACGACCGTCGTATGTTCGACTGTTCTAATCGCGCATACGAACGATCGATATTGCATACAACGGTCATTAGTACGACCTGTTGTATACGATCGTCGTCCCATGTGTACGAGGCATTAGTCTCTCTTTTCAGTCGGATGTACAATATGTATGAAAATGTACCATTTAACTACCAAAAGTGTTATGCTGCATTACAATCTTCCTTCTATCACTTTTTTATGTTACTATTTTAAAAAGCTACTATAAAGAAAAAGTAATTTTGGAAAATACAAATTCTGGGTTTATCCAATAATTTTTGTTATATAAATTCTTAATGGTTTGCATAATTGGATGCATGGCAGAGGTGTGTCCATTGCCTGAATACATTGTGCTAGAAAATGTCCCTCTTTCTCATCTCAGAAAGTCGAGAGGTATTCATGATCTATTTCAAGAGCAAAACAGCACCAAAACACATTTAATGATCACATGCAAAAGCAGATGCATTTGTTGCAAAACCACTTATACTGTATAATCATATAAGTTCTTTATCCACCCACAAATGATTTTCAAAACTGCATTATTTTTGATGTTATAATAGCAACAGGAAGGTGTTGATTACAACAAATATAGGTATTTTTGAAAAGGTTACAGGTCCTTATCTCAGGCTGGAAAAAACAACTTTAATTACTAAGACCATGCGTCTGGCCCCAGGGTCGACACATAAAGCATGGTGTGTGCTGGTAATTTGGTCATACATGCATATTTCCTGATTTGATAGCTATAGCTTTTCAAATGGATTCATACGCTAACCACATTCGATGATGCTGTATTTACCATTCAAGTCATGTCTAATTAAATAACCCGGCTTTACCAACCATCTCCACCCCATTTTAAAAACTAGAAACTAGTGATACAATGACCACATTCAGTGGTGTTGCATAAACCTTTCAAGCTATGTTCATATCTCCTTTAACATGATTATCCAGCTTTGCCGATCATCTCCACATCATTTTAGACATAATCTGCTTGATTACTCTGCCGTATTTGCACACTTTTATAAACCTACACTTGGAAAAAGAAAAGAAGGATATGAGAAGTTATTTAAATTCAGCTCTTATCTAGTCTCCGGATCTGTTCTGTTGATAGAGCCTCTAGCTACGGTTCTGCTAATTGCAATGCTTTTGTAATTTGAAATAAGACTTGTGTCCCTTGATTTCTTTATGGATTGGTGTTAATAAAGACGTGTTCCTCTGAATAGGGAATTCAGCCTTGTGCAAAATGAGGTTAAATAAATAGCTTATAGGAGCACTCAATAATTCACAGCAAGGGATGCATCCCATTAAGCAAAGAAATCTCAGATCACAATGCAATGTGTATTATATCACAGAATGTAATTAAGTAATATTCACTCTGGAATAAATGTTGGATTTTTAATTCTATTCATGTCTCTCTCACTCTCTGTGTGGCTCTATAAAGTGAACCAGGCAATATTTAGGAGTCTTATGACATCACTAGTGTAGCACAGCGCTGGGCAAGACACTGTACTGAATAGATATATATTAACTAAAGCATAGCCATTAAATAATAAGGTTAAATGTTTTATTTGAATGACAACTTCAGCATTTAAAGTGAATGATAGCAGCATCAAAGGTACATTACTATTCAGTCTAATATGGCAATATATCATTTAAAATTACTTAAGGAACATAGCCAACTGTGAGTGTCTCTACTTTACAGCTAGCTACATCTTTTCAAAATCCCTATGTATGTATGCTTATTTTCTGAACAGTCCATACTCCAAGTCTGTGAAAATATAGGCCAAGTGTTCCCAGGTTTAGAGTACTGCGCTCTGTAGTTTGCAGATAGGGAGGCTGCATGGCAATGAACAAAAACACTAAAAAGCTTGGTACAAACTCAAATTAAAATAACTTTTATAATATTTCTTAGATAAAAATTTATTTTTTGTTAGTTGCTCAGTAATGATGAGATAAAGAAAGAAATTAACATAATATAAAGTCAATAAAGACAGCAAAATGTTAAATAATAACCACTGGGTATGTTAGACCCCTTTCACACTGGAGGCGCTTTACAGGCATCTTTTAGCTAAAAAGCTGTAAAGCACCTTTAAACTAGCTTCCAATGCACCCCGGTGTGAAAGCGCGAGTGCTTTCACACTGGGGCTGTGCGCATGCAGGGCAGTAAAAAAAAGTCCCGCAAGCCTTATCTTTGGGGCGGTGAGGGGGCAATGTACACACTGCTCCTCCACTGCCCCTGGCCATTGAAATGAATGGGTAGTGTTTCCAAAGCGGCTGTACACCGATTCGGAAGCACCAGGTGCTGGAAACTTTAACCTCATGGGGAGGGGGTTAAAAGCGCCCCGCTGCCGCCCGAGTAGTGGCGCCAATGCGCCACTATAACAACGGTAAAGCGCCACAAATTAACAGCGCTTAATTGCTAAAGCTCGGGCGGCTCTGGTGTGAAAGGGGTTTAATTAATGGTAAAACAAGGTGCTTCTGCTGGCAATGACTTAATCTCCCTTCTGTCCCAGAAGGGCAGCATCACCGTTGTTCAGACATGATCAGATATGATCAGTATCTACCTCCATAATTGTTAATATTTCAAAAAGATTTGCAGAGGACACTTTCTTTGCTCTGCTTTCACCAAGTTATTGTAGGAGGAGAATGTACTTTAATTAAGGAAGGGGAAGTCATTTTAAAAGGGTGCGGTTCTAGAAGACGCATGTTGTTATCTTATTGTACAGTTTAATTTCAAAATTATCATAATAAATGCAGAAGCACTTTCAAGAAGGTATTGCTCATTAGTAAAATGATTTATGAATGTGTTTAACTAGCTACTGGTTTTATTCTGTGCATTTTATTTTAAGTATGCTACTGCAGAGAATACAGTGATAAACATTAATTACACAACAAATACATTTGACGTACAATAGAGTGAAATATTGTATGACACTGACCTCTCTGATGAGCACTGTGACACCTATCATGGCTGTTCATGGGTAGAAGGTTTGGATAGGTGGCAAAAATATTAAGGACTCTGTCCCCTATCTTGATATAATGTACAAAATAGCATATATAATGTATTATAGTTAAGAGTATGATGAAAACATAGTGCATACAGTGCAGGGGTCGGTAGTATAATGTATTACAGTGCAAGGGTTGTACCTATGCAAGATGCAGCACTGTGTACAGAATGCAGCCTTCATAATTGATGTAAGAAAGTGGAGTAATAGACCCTCTATCCTAAAATGGCTAAACCCTATTTTTCTTTCCCCACAGAGGACCTGTGTCTGTGTGGGTGCACATTGTGGGTAAGTAGCATTTAAGCTCTCTCCTTCTGATCAGCTCTTTTAGTGCTTCCTCTTCTCAATCATGCTTCAGAGCCAGATCAAGACCTTGGTTTGCTCCATGCCCATGCCCTCCACACACAAGCACAGACTGATTAATGTGCTAAATGGCCTTGGAGTGGGGGAAGGAATTCCATATGAATGAGCTACCATAGGATTTGCATATGACTGAGTCACTGCTGGAGTATCACAATTATGCAAACTCCAGTTCCTGTGCAATAGCCTTAATGTCCTTGGTGGCTGTGTTTACGTGATGTCTGATGATTCATACTGTACTGCTCAGCCCCTGCTGCTGCCTCTTACCTTGCAAGCTGCCATAAAATTATACTACTACAAATTCCTCAGGAAAAGAGCGTTGACATCATGACTAGAGTTGAGCGAACACCTGGAAGTTCGGGTTCTGCTGGTCCGTCCGAACTTCGTGACAAAGTCCGGGTCCGGGTCCGGACGGAACCCGAACGATCGCACGGACAACGAACCCCATTGAAATCAATGGGGACCCGAACTTTTAGGCACAAAAATGGCTGTAGGAAAGTCCTGGAAAGCCCCAGAGGGCTGCAAAAGGAAGTAAAATGGGGGTAAGGGTAGGGCAAGTGCCCTACAAAAAAATGGGGACAGGGAAATAACTGTAAATATTTTTAAAAAAATAAAAACATAAAAAAAGCAAAAATGGAGGTGAATGTGGATCATCTTCAAACTGTGTCTGAAAAGTATTAATTAACGGTAGAAGCCATATAACTGTTCTAAAATCATCTTCAAACTAGGGCAAGTGCCCTACAAATAAATGGGGATAGGGAAAATAAATTAAAATCAAGTAAAAAAACA
>BLSH010015899.1:1142603-1157137 GCA_018402905.1 Glandirana rugosa
GTTTTCCGACACACCTTACAGGTCTCGACTCTGATCTTCAACGTCCTGCACGTCACGTCTAAATACCTGTCCTGTCGAATATCTTCTTCCGCTTCCCAATTACACTTGTCGTCTCTCCTCGTCGTCCTCCTCGTCCTCTTAACCACGACTGAATGCTAACACGTCCCTTCCATTTCTCTACACGACCTTACGACGTTCAGTCTACTGTTTCACCACTGGTTATTTCTTCTGACTTCACTGGACCGGTCCGTCCTCTTGTTCGGCTATGTAAGACGTCATTGTCCTCCCTCTTACTGTCCGTGAGGACAATCCGAAGTACATCTGTTCACATTAACCCTTCGCCTTCTTCTATAAGCTGTCCTGTCCATAAATCTGCACTGCACGTCCTGCAACTTCTAGTCTCAGCTCTGGACATTCCACACAGCCTTTTGTCTGACACCCTTTCCATCCCAGTTTAGTCCTCTATTAACTGCCCTGTCCCCATAATGTAGCCTTAGCACTTTCTTTACAGTCCTTCATGATGCTTTTCATTAAAACATACTCTTACTAACCAGACCCCCCCGCCTATTCACTCTTTCTTATCTCTAATTATCTCTAATAACTGGTGCACTGCAGTTTGGCCACGGTGTGATTGTATGTGCGGTTTTAGGTATGCTTCCATTGAATTCTATTACACATTGTGTTTTCATGAAAGCACATCCAAGTCCTGCATGCCCAACTTAAAATATAAACCACACATACAATCACACTGTGGCTAAACTGCAGTGGACCAGATAGGTTCACATCCTTCTATGTCAGCCGCAAATTGTGGCTTTGCTGACACACACAGAAACAGACTGTCCATTAGTAGACGAGTGGCAGCGCCATTATTTGTTAATGGCTCCACACACATCTGCTAACACATGCATTTTGGGTGGGGTTAAGAGTGGGGTCAAGGGTAGAGCTGGGGGACCCCCCTAGGTAGGCTGTACGGGGCCCCATGATTTCTAACAGCGGCCCTGTACACAAGTGTTTATTAATTGTTGTGAACTTCCCAAGATGCAAAGAGGGTAAGTTGGCAAAGAGGAAAATGTTTTTGTCTTACATTGTAAATGTATATAGTTACCAGACTAGAGTAGACTCTCTGTAGGTCCAATGTGTCCTCACTGTAAGCTTTACAATCATTTTAGTTGTAGTACACTCTTAGCACATTTATCCTTTACTGCCATCATTCCCCTCAGCAGTTTGATCAAAGAATACGTTCACAGTAATGCCATCTATAAGATTTTTACTGTGAGGCCACACAGCTTCTCAATTGCATCCGAAATATATTTCAACTATCACTAATATGTGTGTGTAGGGTCCACCATTTACCTCAATAGGAAGCCTCTTCATCAGACTACAGATGGGCTTTTCATTAAAAAGAATGACAAATGAAAAGATGTGAGTTAAAGAGAAACTCCACTTTTGTTGAGAAAAAAACATTCCCCTCTGGATGTAAATGACAAGGTTTTTAACAAGCTTTGTTGCAGGTTCATACCTTTTGTTATTCTGAAGAAATCACTGTTTGTTTGTTTGTCTGTGTCCATGTGGTATGTGAAGCTAGTGGGAGTGGTTTCAATTATCAATCAGCTGCTGCACTTGCAGGGCTCTAATGAGGAAAATTACAGGGTCTGCATCCCTTTAGACGTAATTTCCTATTGGGAGTATCTTACCAAAAATTACATTTTTGTTGTATGGGATGCGTGATATCTGATATCTTAGTGCAGACTTCAGGGAAAATCAGTGAGCCAATTACACAAGCAGGAAATGATGTTTCCGAGGGGCGCTCTGTACACATTCTGTGTATGGAACACCTCCAGGTAGCTATAATGCATTGCATTTTACAGAAAATTACAGAGCTGTAGATTGAAAAGGAAAGTTAATTTTTAATAACATTCAAATATAATATGACTTGTGTTGCAATTGTATACGCTACATTTTTTTTTTTCTTATTTGCAGTTTTTTTTCCACAAAAGTGGAGTTAACCTTTAAGCACTGAAGATTCCACTAAGAGAGCCTGGCAGGCCACAGGGTAAAGCTCCTCAGACAGTTGTGTTGTAGGTATGTATATGATAGCGTAGTGTGTTGAGGGGAAGAGAGGAGACATGATAAAAAAGTGCATTTCCACTTACACTATATTGCCAAGAGTATTGGGACACCTGCGTTTAAACGCACACAAACTTTTATGGCATTCCATTTTTATGTCATAGGGTTCAATATTGAGTTGGCCCACCCTTTGCAGCTAAAACAGCTTCAACTCTTCTGGGAAGCTTGTCCACAAGGTTTATGAGTGTGCCTGTGAGCCAGGCCTTCTCATCCAACATCAGTGCCTAACCTCACATATGCAATTCTGGAAGAATGGTCAAACATTCCCATAGACACACTCCTAAACCTTGAGGCAGGTGTCCCAATACTTTTGGCAATATAGTGTATATTGAAGTGTTTCCACTGCCAGAGATTTGTGTAAATCTACAAGTGGCAGTTACAAGCAGCTTTTGTATATATTTGCAAATTAATCAGACCTTTTTTATCTCTTATGATTCTAAAGTTTTACATGTTTCTTCTCCTACAAACTAATAGGAATGCAAAATCAGTTCAAGTCAGCTCAGAAAATGGTTTAGAAGCAACAGAAAAGAACTCAGAACTCAACATTCCATACAATTACAACAGGAAGAGAGAAGAAATCTCCACAAAGTAAAGGGAAATTTCCACTTTGATAGTCACCGAAAAAGGTATCTAAGTGAAAGATTAACTCTAAAAATTCTGATAGCAATTTTAGATTTCCCATCACTTTCTGTCCTGTGTACAATGTTCACCAAGACAAATAGAAAGGGTAAACCTCTCCAATGGAAAGACCAGCAGCAATAAAAACCTTATTCCAAAATTGATTAAATTCATTATTTTCCTCAAAATTCAACAAGCAATACCCCATAATGACAACGTGAAAGACATTTGTTTGAATTCTTTGCAAATTTATATTAAAAAAAAAAAATCACTTTTGGCATCTATTACAGCCTCAACCCTTTTTGAGTATGATGCTACAGGCTTGGCACACCTATTTTTAGTCAGTTTCTCCAATTCTTCTTAGCAGGACCTCTCAAGCTCCATCAGGTTGGATGTGGGGCGTCGGTGCGCAGCCTTTTTCAGATCTCTCCAGAGATGTTTAAGTATGGGCTCTGGCTGGGCCATTTACGGACATTCACAGAGTTGTCCCATAGCTACTCCTTTGTTATCTTGGCTGTGTGCTTAGGGTCATTGTCCTTTTGGAAGATGAACCTTCGCTCCAATCAGAGGTCCAGAGTGCTCTGGAGCAGGTTTTCATTAAGAATGCCTCTGTACATTGCTGCATTCCTCTTTCCCTCAATCCTGATTAGTCTCTCAATTCCTGCCGATGAAAAATATTTCCACAGCATGATGCTGCCACCACCATGCTTCACTGTAGGGATGGTATTGGCTAGGTGACTAGACTCGACTAGCTGGGACTGGTATCAGGAATACAGTCAAAGATGAGTCACAAATTGTATGGTAATTTGCAGATTGCTTAAATCTACATGTGTGTGTTTAGGCAAATCAACCAATTTCTACTTTGCCAGTTTCATCTAATTTGTGAAGCAATTCACTCATGAGTCATACCAGTTGGTCATAATGTAATTTTCATTCAAAAAAGTACATTCATAAAGATAATACAAATTGCTGTTGATTCTTTTGAAATGTTTCTTTGAACTGAAGTCCTGCATATTTTTATTTATATTTATTTTAAGTATCTCACGTTATTCAGCATTCTGAATACATCATTCTGCCAAAAACGTTTTTATGCCAGGGTTTTCCTACATTTGATATGAACATTTTTTTGCCATTGTAAGTGCTTTCTGTCAAATGGTTGGTAGTGAAAGTTCTGTTACAATTCAAGAAAATTGAAGGAAATGAAGAAATTGTTGACAAAAAAGTCCATTTGAATTTACCAAGTCTTTTTTTCATTTCAGATATTCTGTACAAAAAAAGCTTAAAACAGCCATTGAAATACATATATAATTTTAAAAAACAGCCATATCTGCTATATGTTAAAGCAAATAACCACAAAATTTGGCTATTCAAACTGAGCATTTGATGAAAAGATCCATAAGTAGACGTTATCTTCAGTGAAATACCAAATGTCAAAAAGATCAGTAATAGAGGCATTTGAATCATGCATAAATAAATGTGTGCATCACATCCCCTGCTTCAATCCCACATAAAAATATATTGACTAAATGTTATTGAACACTCACCTGGAAGGAGACCTAGTGCATTGAGCATTTATTTCTACTCAATAAAATGAAATGCAAGACTAAAGCCTGGTATGTGGTTCACGGGTTTTAATTTGCTCACCCTTTTGATGATGCCTTTTAAAGTGATAGTAAAGGATATTTTTTTTAAATAACGAACATGTTATACTTACCTGCTCTGTGTAATGGTTTTGCACAGGGCAGCCCCAATCTTCCTCTTCATGGGTCCCCTGTCATCACTCTTGGCCCTTCCTGTTTGTTGAATGCCACCCTAGCAAGCTGCTTGCTATGGGAGCACTCGGTCATGCTCGTTACAGCTCCATAAGACACAGAGAGCACAGCTCAGCCCTGACCCTCCTCGCTGGCTGTAATTCACAATGGCTCCCACTGCTGTTTCTCAGCCGATCAGGAGGGAGAGACCCAGGAGAGCCTCGGCTCTCGTGCACATTGCTGGATCGAGATTAGGCTTAGGTAAGTATTGTTGGGGAGGGGAGGGGTGCTGAGAATGCATGATGGTAAAAAACCTTCAGCCTTTACAACCACCTTAAAGTTTTTCTAAACACACAACAGTAAAATCAGTCTGCAGTGGTCTCCAAACTTTCTAAACAAAGGGCCAATTTATTGCCCTTCAGACTTTAGAGGGGCCAGACTGGAGCCAGCGGGTGCCGAAATTTTACTTGCATCAGTGTGAGTATACATTGTCACCTTTGCTATTAGAGGGAGGAACAGTGCCCTATCATTGGTATTATTGGGAGGAATAGTTCCCATTGTCGGTGTCAGTGAGAAATGGTGCCCCATTGTTGGTGTCAGTAGGCAGAATAGTGTCTGATATCAGTGGGAAGAATAGTGTCCCAAGGGCAGGATAAAGGCCAAGAAGGGGCCACATCTGACCCTGGGCCACAGTTTGGAGACCACCGCAGTAAGGCATGCTTGCTATACTCACTGAGAAACGTAAGGGGTTAATCTTATGCATTATGTAAAAAGGTTATTTGATCCTGGCTTATTTAATTCTCCTCTTCTTCCACAGTCCCCAATCCATCTCCTGATAGAACAGAGCCTTGGGGGCACTGTGCACATGCTCAGTTTGGTATGCATTGCTAAAGTTTTTTTTTTCTTGAGAGGGTGCATGTGATCAGCACAGGGCCAATCAGCATTGTCCAGACAGAGGGGTCAAGGGGTCCTGCAGCCTCATAGGACAGTCAAAGGGGAACTCCTCCTACAAGCTTTAACCAGTGCTTAGCTGGACAATGATAGAAGTCACAATACTGCTATATACTTCTGATGAGAAAAGGTATTTAGCAGTTTATATTTATGAAAATAATTGCATTTCCATGTTCTGTGTACTATGGGAGACCAGATATAGGGAATGAAGGGTCCTGGGTTTAGTAACACTTTAGGCTGGGTTTGCACTAGTCCGGTGCGAACTGCACCTCCATTCTCTTTGCGAAGAGAAAATTGCTTCATTCAGCGGTTCCTCTCCATTGTAGCTGTGGATCAGCTGACCAGGAAGAGGGAGGAGGTGTAGGTGGGGGAGGAGAGAATTTGTGTCCAGGACGGAACACATCTGCGATCTGCAATTCGCACCGCACTGCCTAGAAAACGCACACGTTTTTTATTCAAAGTGTAGTGTGGATGTAACGCACATATGTGAACCAGACACATTGAAACAAACATATTTTCTAATGTTCTGCGAATTGGATGCAGTGTAAGCCATATGTGTGAACCCATACAGTGACAAGGTGGCAGGATATCGCAGACCGCCATCTATAAATGGCGATTGGTGCAGGTGCAGTCCCGATAAAAATCTCAGATCACCGCCATTACTAGTAAAGAAAAGTGGAAACGCCACAAATGAACTCTCATTGTTTGTAAACGTGGCACCTTTTGCGCAAACCAATCAATATACGCCGATTGCAATTTTTTTCACCAAAAATATGTAGAAGAATACACTTTGGCCTAAACTGATGAATAAATTCGTTTTTTTTTTTTAAAAATGTGGATATTTATTATAGCAAAAAGTAAGAAATATTGTTCTTTTTTTCAAAATTGTCACTTTTTTGTTTAAAGCACAAAAAATAAAAAACGCAGAGATGATCAAATACCACCAAAAGAAAGCTCTATTTGTGGGAAAAAAAGGACGTAAATTTTGTTTGTGTACAACGTCACAGGGCTGCGCAATTGTCAGTTAAAGCGACGCAGTGCTGAATCGCAAAAAGTGCTCTGGTCAGGAAGGGGCTAAATTCTTCGGGGGCTGAAGTGGTTAAAGAGGAAGTAACCACTGCCTTTTTTTTTTGTCACCTGCAAATTTAAAGCATAATGTGCAAGTATGCATCACATACTAGCACATTATGTGAAATTTACCTGCAAACAAAGCCCTTGTCGTCCCTGCTGAAGGTCACATTCATCTTCGCCTGTCTTCTTTCTGAGTCCATGGACTCTTGCTGTGTGACTGGCCGGAGCCGCGTGACGTCACTCATGTGCGCGGGAGCCACTGGTCATGGCACAGGGCCCTGAATAAACATCACGGGTAGCCATTCCTTCAGAGCGCAAGCACCAATGATGTCATTGGCGCAGTATACAGTAAATATCTCCTAAGCGGTGCAAGTTTAGGAGATATTTACAGTACCTATAGGTAAGCCTTATCATAGGCTTACCTATAGGTACAAACATTGGAGGGAAGTTTACTTAGTCTTTAAGGTGAAATACGTAGGAAGCTGCAGTTTGTTGCACTGCCTGCTTTTCCCATGTGGCTTGTCTGTCCTACATAGTATTGCTGGGCATAGCCCACAGAATATATGGATAGCTGTCAATATTTCCACCCATATTGTCTGTAAACAGCACAGTTTTTCATTGTTTAATGCAAGTGGAATTAACTGTATGGGCACTTTACTGTTAATCAGGTGAGGCTGTTCCTGTTTTATTATAATAGACTGCACTCATCTTGTCGCCAGTATGCAGTCAGCAACATTTTATGTATGGACACCATATAGAATATTATGTGTGTCCATCTGTGGCTTGCTTTAACTATCAGGCCTCATACACACGGACGTTTTTCATCATTTTTTGCAGCTTAAAACACATCTTCATGTTATTCAATGGCCCCATACACACCCTGACATTTTTGAGCTGTAGATAGCAAGCAGAACCCACGGCCAGCGCGTTCCAAAGCTGCATCGCTTCAAAACGCTCACTAATGCGCATTAACACCGTAGTACGTTAACCGGCGTTTTTAGTGCCGGCTTTTTCAGACCCAAAAATAGCAGAGGGATGTATTTTCAAACAAAACATGACGTATCGCTGACGCTGACGTAGCTCTGACGCTCAATAACGCGCATTAATGCCAATGCAAAACGCAGGTGAAATCGTATTTTTAACGCCGATTTTTTTCCTGGCGTCGGTCCTGACGTTACAGCTCATTTATTTTATACCAAAATTAGGATATCCACGCAGCAAAGACCTATAAGTTAGCAGCTATGCATGATGTTAATACGCAAAACATTATACTTATTAAATGAACATGCAGCGCTCAAACAATGGCAAATCAATAGTTCTTAAAACAAATATGAGATAGATTGTGCTCATGCGTCCTTATTATGAGAGTTCAGAGCAATCAATAAAGGTCCCTTATAGGTGAGTGAACAGTCAGTTATGTAACATAGCAATACTGGAAAGGTGAGAGTTCTCATACACCAATTTCCCCATTCGTGCTCAGTAGGAAAGGAATAAAGGTCACCTCTGTGTGCACACCTCTCTTACCAGCTTGCATGTGACCCCCTATATAAGAGCGGTCAAACACACTTGTTACTATTGAATCCTGAGCCGATCTGTCACCACACATGAAGCAATCCAATCTCCAACCACCAGCTAGTCCACACTCCAGCAGCAGATCATAAAATATATAAGAAGCTTACATGGCGTGATAACATAAAACACTGATGCTTTTATTAGATAAAAAGTTCACACTCACATGTAAGTTGGAAAAAATCGACAGGTAATGGCCGTCTGCCAGCAATTCCCATGGCTGATTCCAGCCTCACAGAGTCTGCAGTGTGGTCCTCCTGTGTGTGTGGCTCCGCCCTACCGGTTTCGTCACATATGACGTCATCAGGTTTGACCACTCTTATATAGGGGGTCACATGCAAGCTGGTAAGAGAGGTGTGCACACGGAGGTGACCTGTATTCCTTTCCTTCTGAGCACAGATGGGGAAATTGATGTATGAGAACTCTCACCTTTCCAGCACTGCTATGTTACATAACTGACTGTTCACTCACCTATAAGGGACCTTTATTGATTGCTCTGAACTCTCATAATAAGGATGCATGAGCACAATCTATCTCATATTTGTTTTAAGGACTATTGATTGTTCATTTATTCTATACGCCCGTGTATATGAGGCCTCAGACTGTGAACATATATGACAGCTTATGTTGCTATATAAGAGTGATCTGCACATGATATATTCAGTGATCCTAATGCTTTGCCAATAAACATACTGTATCTCTGATTAGGGCATTATTATATATGCTTGAGTGAAGGCGTAGACACCACCAGGAATCCTGTCCTAAGGATTCATTTATTTGCTTTGTAGTTGAGCAATGTATTGATACCGTGATTGTGTATGAATCAACGTGGATGCTTCTTCTGACTCAATAGTCAAGGTTATGGTCAATACAGTCCAGTCTCAAACAACTGTGTTTATTTCTATTGGCCTGGCAGCATTAGCAATTGCTTGTGCAGTGAATGTGGATGGATTTGAATACACAATCCTCCTTTAAGCCTTGTACACATGATCCAATTTTTGAACTACGGAACGTCCGTTTTTTGTTGGATGCTTGTCTCATGTCGAAAATGAAGAGCGTACTAACAATACAAAAATCTTTGTACAACCGAAATCAGTGTCAGAAGTGACGTAATGTTTGAATATTTTTGCATCTTTTTTTCATTTCTGAGCATGCATAGTCTTGGTGTACTTTTTTTTTTTGTATGAAAACCGTACGGAACAAAAATCGGACGTTGCGTAGTCGTACGAAATTTTTTTTCTAGCCTGCCCATCCAGCGAATCGGCTGTCGAAAGGAGCATACTAACGGTAAGAATTTCGGCCGACAGGCATCGTGTGCACGGGTTTTATTCACATTCTGAACTCCTAAGCCGAAATGAAGTAGGAATTTTTGGCATCCAAAACTCAATGGCTCTATTCTGCTATAAATCAATTTTATCATTAAATTGCCATAGACTATTGGATGTTTGTTTGGCACTCATTGGATTGTATGAGATTGATTGCTATAAAGGCCATGATAGTATATGGCCGATGATGTCACCTGAGATGTTTACAAACAAGGAGGCCATGGATTGGAAATGTAATTTAGTGGCAAATAGTATTTTTATTTCTATTTGTCTCTTTTGTTTTTGAACATCCTACCGGTGTGCCACTTCACAGGCAGGTTTTATGCATCCTTCAACCATGTATTTTAAAGGTATTTTGCATTTTCAAGGTTTTCAATACAAGCCTTATGAAAAAAACGTTTTAGTGCCCATTCACACTGGGGCAACTTGCGATCCGACTTGAGTTGCCTCAAGTCGCCCCAAGTCGCTTGACATTTGAAATCCCATTGAAATGAATGGGAGCCGTCTTAATATACATGACTGAAGTCGCTCCGACTTCAAGGCGACTTTTGAAAAGGTTCCTGTACTACTTCTAGGCGACTTCTATCCGACTTGTGCCCATAGGATTCAATAGAAGTCGCCTCCAAGTCGGATCCCCATCTACATGTAAGCGACTTTACAGTTAAAAGAATAGAATTTATTTTTAGGCAGCTCCCTCCATCCTCTGATTGGTCAAGGCAAAGTCGCCTGGCAAAAGTCGTGTTGTAAAGTCGCCTGAGGTCCTTGAAGTCGCGCTGGAAGTCGTGCTGAATGTCGCGCTGAAATTGCCTAGCGAAGTTGCGCCGAAGTCGGGTCGCCCCTATGTGAATGCAGGCTAACTTACTTTATTTTTTAAAATGTCTTTGCATTTGTACATTTCTCCCCTGGCTGTGCCCAGCTCTCCATGACATTTGTTTGACAATATCTTGCCTATTAGCCTTACAAAATGGACAATTAATTTCCAGCTTTGCCTCCAATTGACTTCAGTGGGATTCACATTAAGGTTCAAAATGTGTGTATTTTGATCATAATGAAGGCTCATTATCTTTGGTAAGTTGTGAGGATTATACACTTGATTGACATGGTGAAGATCCACAATTCCCCAAGATTCATATATTGAACTGTATACAGATTTTTTTTTATCTTTATATTTTTGTTTTCCATTTCTGGAATGGTATAATATCAGGAAATATCCACAACTTAATTTGATACATCTCAACTGCTCTTTCATTATGATACTTAACCATTTCTTTTAACATAGATAGAAAAACATAATGATTCATATACTGTATACTAAGCATACCAAAAATGATAATTCAAACAAATCTACTAACAAATGTAAGTAATAATATTTATCCTACAGCATCCCTTAACATGTTGCTAAACCCACAACAGTAAAATCACTCTATATGCAGTAAAGCATGCTTGTTATACTCACTGTGGAACCTAAGGGGTTAATCATCTGCATTGCGTAAAAGGGCTGTTTGATCTTTTATGTACAGATCCTCTTCTTGTTCCACTAACACCAAAACAAGTCCAGATAAGTTTGGTGTGTATTGCTAGAGAGTTTTTTTTCTCTTGGGAGGGTGCATGTGATCAGCACAAGGCCAATCAGGACTGTCCAGACAGAGGGTCAGGGGTCCTGCATGCTATTAGGACAGCTCGGTGCACTATGAAAATTCCTCCTACAAGCTTAAACCAGGCACTGATAGAAGTCACAAGACTGCTGTATAATGCTGATGAGAAAAGGTATTTAGCAGTTTATATTTACTAAAACAATTGCATTTCCATGTTCTGTGTATGGTGGGAAACCAGACATAGAGAATGCAGGGTCCTGGATTTAGTAACACTTTAATATTAGATTTTTTTAATATAACTTACACATATTTTGTAGGAAAAATTAAATGTTTATTACTGCTTTAGCACTGAACTTTAGGTTATTATTCTGTTTCTATATTGGTGCTACTGCTATGTTGCTTTCCCTTTCTGGATTTTTCTATAATTTATTGGCACAATTTGTGAACCAAACCCATGCGCATTTGCCCATCACTGCTCCTCAGAATAAAAGCTCAGTCTCTGAACAGCTTTGCCCACACTTGAGGACTACAAAGTGACTAATTCTACCAGTCTGTCTTCAAATTGAAGCATTTATTTAATAATTAATTAATTTAATTATTTAAAAATTAATTCATATTTTTTAAACATCAGTTTTAAGAGTTATATATAAATACATATATAGCCCTATAAGGGTGTGTTATATGCTACCTACCTCTGATGAATTGTTATGAAACCCCGAAATTTCAAGGTATGTGTCTACCTACTAGCTCATTGCCCAATCAAAAAAATATTAAACAATTATATCTATCAGGTTTGGAATTGTATTTTATGCTATGAAAATTATCTTCTGTAATAACAAGATGCACATATTCTGTAGACCAATTATTCACTACACAGGGCACTCTCTGAAGTCTGTCTGGGCCCTCATGCCATTTAAAATCAGCCTAAGCAGATGTTACCACTCAGCAGGTCTAAGAAAATTATACACAATATTATTCAGCAGTGATGGAAAGTTTTATACAGACATAATAAAATATTTGGAACCTATAAAAACACCCATTTTACAAGATTGTACAAGCTAGCAAAATAAATAAAGTGCTTTGAAAGTAAATAATATGACCCATATTTCAAAATCAATGCCTTCTAGGTACCCACACACTATCTGAAGATTCCAGACACTTTGGAGACTTTTTATTTCTTTAAAGTTTTCTTCCTGGTACCTCCAGCAATGACGGAGTTTTTCCAAGTCTCTTTCACAGCATAACATTTCGTTCCATTTCACTACCTCTCCCAATGCCATCTCATTCCGAGTAGCACTGCTGACATATGCAGTGACAACTTGCCTTTTCTTGAGCCTTACAACCCATTTCAATTCATAGGCACTTCAATCCTCTGCCTGTCGCCTTCACTTGCTCTCTATGCTCTCTTTCCTTCATAATGTCTTCTTATTTATAATTATTGTAACCACGAAGGCAAAAAAATGTTTTTTCCCTGAAGCTGCTACTACTCAAAACATACCTAATTTCAAGAAGTTCCTATTATTCCCGAATTTCTATATAAATATATTTTATTTGTGTTGGTCACTCTATTTATTGCATCATTTTTAATTAAATTTTCATTATGTTGTTATTGCACAGGCATAATTTATACATGCTTTTTTCACTTTGATTCTTATCAGCAGAACAAGTGAATAAAATAACAAATCTACAAATACCTTGTATATAAAGTCACAAACCATTACTGACAATTGCCATTTTTTTAAATTAATACTTTTTACTGACACCAATGATGGGACAATATTCCTCCCACTGACAACAACCATGGGGCCTACTCCTAACAATGACACCAATGATGGGGCACTATTCCTTCCACTGACACTGATGAGACACTACTCATCCCACTGACACCAACGATGGGATACTTTTACTTTCACTGGCACCGTCAAGGCGCTATTCCTCCTCCTATTTACCACAGGCATTATGTATTTTTTTTTTATTTTACTCCCCTTGACTACGAAACCTGAGACATTTTTGATCCCACTGATACCAGGACATTTTCTGCTCCTATTGGCCACAGTCCAACCCCACTAAAGTCTGAAAGACAGTAAACTGGCCCTTTTTTAAAAAGTTTGGAGACCCCTGGGGTCATTTGCAACCCTGTGATGACATTGCAGTGGCTAACAAAATATAAACCGGAAGGTAAAAACTAAAAGTAGAGATGTGCTCTACAAATTAGGAGATGGGGTGAGATTTATTTCAGATGCTACATGAAGATGTACTTGAATGTCTGCCCCAGGTAGACATTCATTGGAACGAAACCGTTCGGGCGAGGATACATTCGATCACCGCGGAATGCTGTTTATCTAATACTGTCTGCTGAAGTGTTGTAAGACTATTTGTGACACTTGTCGAATAAACGCCCTTGGTTTAACTGTACTATAGGTGACCTTTTGTGCTCTCCCTATGGCTCCTTTCACACCAGGGCCGCCCAAGCGTTAACGGTAAAACACTGCTAATTTGCGGTGCTTTACCGCTTGTTATAGCGGCGCTATGGCACTGCTATTCAGGCGGCGGAGGTGCGTTTTTACCCCCCCCCACAAGGGGTTAAACAGGGGTTAAAAGTGTCGGTTTGCGGCGCTCCCGAATCGGTGTTCTGCCCCATTGTTTTCAATGGTCAGGGGCGGTATAGGAGCGGTGAATACATCGCTCCCACACTGCTGCAAAGGTGCGGCTTGCAGGACTTTTTTTACCGTCCCGCAAGCACACCGCCCCAGTGTGAAAGCACTGTGGCTTTCACACAGGGGTGTATTGGGGGGGAGTTTTTCAGATGCTTTTTAGTCGCTATTTTTAGAACAAAAGCGCCTGAAAAACACCTTGGTGTTAAAGGGGTCTGACTCTGGAAGGTTCCATGCTGAGGAGATGTTGCCCGGGTGACCTGGTGGACAATGGATATGAGTGGGGCTCATTCATAAGCGTGTTAGACCCTCTGTAATAAAGGGTCATCTGATTCTTGTAAGCACACATCCCTTAACTGGTTCCCCACCGCGCGCCGTCTTTTCACGGCGGCAGTCGGGGAGCCCTGCGCGAATCGCCGTAAATAAGCGGCGATTCGCATTTGGCCACCAGGGGGCGCGCGCGCGCTCCCGCCGCACTCCTGGGGAGTGTGCCCGCGGCTCGGGCGGACCCGATGTCCGCCGGCGAGCCGCGATGAGCGGCTACAGGGAAAAGAACGGGGAACCGCCGATGTAAACACGGCGGTTCCCCGCCCTGTCAGTGGGGCATGAGAGATCTACTGATCCCTGTCACTGGGATCAGTTAGATCTCTCATGCCCATGATAGCCCAACCCCCCCACAGTAAGAACACACCCAGGGAACACAGTTAACCCCTAGCTCTCCCCCTGCAGGTTAACCCCTTCACTGCCAATGACATTTATACAGTAATCAGTGGACATTTAAATTTCTGATCGCTGAATAAATGTCATTGGTCCCAAAAAAGTGTCAAAATGTTCCGACATGTCCCCCCCAATATCGCATTACTGCTAAAAATC
>BLSH010015899.1:1175169-1196115 GCA_018402905.1 Glandirana rugosa
CAACTGGTCTATCCTCATCCTTAGACGGGAGGTCCAGAAACTAGAGTCACACGTCACACTTACCACGACACCACACCTTTCGTGGAGACACAAAGAATCGTCAACTCCGGTACTTTTGAACACCTATACTCTAAAGCCTCATCTTACCCACCTCTTCACGCAAAGGACTTCCATTTGGTGTACTCGGAGGCGCCTACGCTCCACGCTTTCCGAAACAACGCGTATTGACCGAGCAAGTCCGGAGCCTGCAATACACAGTTCTAGGCGTCTCTCCGGTATTCCAAACTACCCACCCTGTTCTGAGCACTATCGTCTTAGTTGACAGTAATCGGGGAGGGGATCTCTATTCAGTACCTTTTCCATCCCCCCCTTTTTTTTTTTCTCTCTCTCCCATGACTTATCTCTAGGGGAGGGGCTAATGACAGTTGATTCTGCTATCACGAGTCTTGTCCCACCCATCAAACCTTATGGCCTCTCTGCGGATCTTGACACATAACGTCCGAGGCCTGAACGAGCCAGTTATGCGCAACAAAGCCTTTCGCACCTCGCATCCGCGGAGGCTCATGTGGTTTACCTTCAGGAAACGCACTTCTCCACCCATTCTACTCCGAAATCTCATATCCACAAGTTTTCATGGCCTCAACTGCTAAGAAACACAGAGGTGCTTTCCACACCACAGCACCATTCACACTGCACACTGAGATCAAAGACCTGGAGGGCAGATTCCTACTCCTATCTGGTCAACTCCTGGACCAGGTAGTTACCATAGTCTCCTACTATGCTCCAAACGCTAACCCACTCCCGTTCCTCTCGCACCTGTTCCAACTTATAGATTCCCACAAACGGGGGACAGTTATTATCTGTGGGGACTCTAACCAAGTCTTATTCCCACCCTTAGACAAGTCTCCGATACCCCCATCACCTGTACGCCTCTCATATCGGCAACTCTTGGAGTCCAACTCCCTAGTTGACTCCTGGAGAGTACATAACCCAGCCAGACACCAATACACACATTATTCCCACCCCCATAAGTCCTTTGCACGCATAGATCATATCTTAGTCAGCATAGCGATGGCTACATTGATCACAAACTCCACCATTCTCCCTAGTACATGGTCTGACCACAATGCAGTAATCACTTCCTTCTCATCCCTGGTCCCGACTCCTTCTCAAAGGGGTTGGACTATGGATGACAGTCTCCTAGCAAATCCGGTGCACAGGCAGACTCTTTCAACTGCACTTCAAGAATATATATCCACCAACCAGACCCCTGACATGGACCCCCTTACTATATGGGAAGCCCACAAACCCTATATAAGGGGTGTCTGCATGAGTCAGACTTCCCGTGCTCGGAAAGAATTCAATAAACATTTAAAACAGCTAGATAGGACTTTTCGAGAAGCCACGGAGCAATTCCAGAACGTCCCATCCCAAATTAACAGAGAATTGTTTGAGAAAGCACGACTGGAACTAGACATCAGTCTAACAGAAATAGCAGAGAAAAAGCTTCGTAAAACAAGACATACTCTATACATGCGGGCAAATAAGCCAGACACTTTCCTCGCACTAGCACTCCATAGAGCAGACTATACACCCAAACCTATAAGGCTGAAGGTGGCTGCCAACTCATACACTAGCAACCCCCTGAAAATCCTAAATGTCTTCCGTAGGAAGCTCTCAGAGCTTTACGGCGACTCCTCCCAGCTCAACCAAACAAACCTTGATTCCATGCTCGCAGATACCCACCTCCCGTCCCTCACCCTTGACCAAAGGGCAGCCTTAGACCAACCACTGAAAATTGAAGAAATAATAACTACAATTAAAACCCTGAAACCCTGCAAACGCCCTGGCCCAGATGGCCTTTCTGCCACATACTACAAAAGATTTTCAGACAAACTGGCCCCACTTCTTGTGACCGCTTTTAACTCCCTCCTCAAGGGCAACCAATTTAGACCTGAGTCCCTCACGGCTTCAATTTCTATGATTCCTAAACCTAATTCTGACGATTCCGCCTGGTCAAATTACAGGCCTATCTCGATACTCAACTTAGATATAAAAATTCTCGCCAAAACACTCGCTACCAGATTACTTCCAATCATAGGCAAACTAATACATAGAGATCAAACAGGATTTATCCCCACTAAGCAAGCTGGCGACAACATCCGCAGAGCAACACTCTTAGCACATACAGCACGCACGAGACGCATCCTCACATGCTTCCTTTCGCTAGACATACGTAAGGCATTTGACTCTCTCGCCTGGCCTTACTTGCACTCAATTCTGCTTAGGTGGGGTTTTGGCGCAAACTTCCTCACTTGGATTCTAGCTCTCTACTTTAATCCGAAAGCCTATGTCACTTACTCTGGTTTTTGCTCTGACCCTTTCCCCATTCACAGAGGAACCCGGCAAGGTTGTCCCCTCTCCCCCCTCCTATTCGCTCTGGCGATTGAACTAGCATCCCTAATACGGGATAATCCCAACATCGCTGGCCTAGAGCTCGGAGGCCACCACCACAAACTCTGTTTGTTTGCCGACGATGTGTTATTATTTATAATCTCACCACTAACATCAGCCCCAAATTTAATGAAATTACTAGCCGACTTTGGCCAGGTCTCTGGACTCCACATTAACCCTCAGCAGTCTAAAGCCTTAAACATCTCTTTGCCACCTAACCTGTACTCCCAACTCAGGAAATTCCTTCCCTTTTCCTGGACTACAACGCATCTTACCTATCTGGGCATTAAGTTCACCTCTGATCCGGCCAACTTGTATGCCGCCAACTACCCTCACATGCTTGGTCACCTCACATCTTTAATGTCCAAATGGACATCTCTTCCTCTATCATGGCTTGGAAGAATCACTGTCATTAAAATGTCCATCCTTCTTAAAATCCTATACCTGTTCAGGGTTCTACCGGTCAATGTCTTACTGCACTATCTCAGAATACTACAACGCAAGGCTTCTGCCTTCATCTGGGGTTCCCGTAGACCACGCCTACCCCCACAAACCCTCTACACCCCTCGCACAAGAGGAGGACTGAGTGTTCCCAATTTTACCAAATATTACCAAGCAGCTCAGCTGGCTATACTACCCAAATACCACGCCACTAAGGAAGTCCCGCTTTGGGTAGCCCTTGAGTCAGTAGATCTCGATCCACTCTCCACCGCAAACCTCCTCTGGTTACCCACAACGCAGCGCCATAACATCACCAACCCAATCACCAAACACAGTTTGAAGGTCTGGAATAAACTTAAGACACATTTTGGCCTTCATTCCCCCCATAACCCGCTCCTCTCCTTCATGCATAACCCAGGCTTCTATCCAGCTTGGACGGCCCCAAATTCTTTCTCCTGCTGGACTAGTGCTGGACTCCTGAGGGCACGTCACCTTTACAACTTCGATACTATCAAGCCCTTTCAAGCCCTATGCGAAGCGCACCATGTACCCCCTACTGAATTCTTTCGGTACTTGCAAATAAAGCACTTTTATTCACAATATCCCCCCCCCCCCCAGGTAGATCTGCCCCATAACTAACGATATTTGAACAGGCTTGCCACTCAGACCCCCACAAAAGAGGTCTTATTTCTGAAATATACTCTCTACTCTTATGCACCCCTACCACAGGGCCTCCGACATATGTTGAGAAATGGGAGAGGGATCTGCCTTCCTATACCGACGATATAAATTGGAGCCAGATCTGGCAGGCCACCAAATCGGCCTCTCCCAACATTGCTGCCCTAGAGACTAACTACAAAGTTCTCACTAGGTGGTACCTGGTTCCTTCTAGGATTTCTAAGTTCCACCCAAGATACTCCCCAACATGCTTCCGGGGTTGTCCCAAACGGGGTACTCATATGCACATTTGGTGGGATTGCCAGATAGTCCGCACCTTATGGTCAGAGGTCTTCCGACTCCTATCTCATATCTTTGACACACCACTAACGCGGGATCCAGTTGTGGCTCTCCTGAATGGCAAACCACAAAACCTGACTCAGAGGCACTCTAAGCTGCTGCTCTATGTGACAACAGCAACTAAGCAAGTCATTGCCCAGGCCTGGGAAAGCACTACATTATCCATGGTCCCAGTCCACCACCGGATTAACCAAGCTTTTGTGCATGCTAAAACTGAGGCCATTTACCTTGACAAATTACCACAATTCCAAAAGCTCTGGCAACTCTGGATTGACCAAGGACTGCCCAAAAATTTTGATTGCACGCTAATAATCAACAATAGATAGAACTGGGGCATTAACCCTTTAGGCAGAAAGACATCGCAAGTCTGACGCCCCTCCCCTGGAGATACCCCTTCCCCCTCCCCCCTTCTTCTACCCTCCCTCCGCTTCACTTCGCTGAGAACCGGATTTACCCGTTACCTTGACCTGATTTTCCGCCCATTTTATCACTAATTCTCCCCCCCCCCCTCTTTTTTCTCCCCTTTCCCCGCTCTTTCTCTCCCTTCTCCTCTCCCCTCTCCATCCCTCCTCTGATTATTTTAAAGAAGCTGGTTCATGGGCTCTGCGAGGCCCTGGTTCCCCTATTTAGGTTGGGCCAACAGTCGGATCCCAATGGGGGAGCCCGCGGTCTCGGGACCTAAATTACCTTCAACGAGCTACCTCTTGTTGGCTTTCGCCACAAACATTTAAAGGTCCACTAGACTACTTAAATTCCAAGTTATCCTTGATTAATTCAAACTACTAGGATTAACGTTGTTACACTGTTATAGTTGATTCCCATAGCCAGTACGTATACGCTATTCACAGTAGTTGGAGCTTTATTATAACCATACTACGCGTGTTCATGCTATCATTGCAGCACCTATATGATACTGTAACTCCTTTTTTCTCTTATGTACTATTGTTTATTGAAAACTTCAATAAAATCTTGAAACAGAAATACTGTCCCAGCCATCCACATGCTCAGCGTCTTAATGCGAGCTTGGCCAAATTGCTAGTACTCCAACTGCTGCCTTTTCAGCTGGTAGACTCTGCCCCCTTTCATGAATTTGTGGAATGTGCTGTCCCACAGTGGCAGGTTCCCAAAAGACATTTCTTTTTACGTAAGGCGATTCCAGTTCTCTACTGTCATGTGGAAGGCAGTGTTTTGGCCTCGTTGAACAGTGCGATCAGCAGCAGGGTTCATATTACTGCTGACTCATGGTCCAGTAAGCACGGTCAGGGACGTTACCTTTCCTTCACTGTGCACTGGGTAACTCTGTTGGCAGCTGGGTAGGATGCAGGGTTCAGTTTTGGAAATAGTTTCACCATCACGCCTCCAAAAATCTGGTGGTGATTTTGCCACATCCGCTTCCTCCACCCCCTCCTCTTCTACCTCTGTGGCCTCTTCTGCAGAATTGTCCTCTGAACCTGCAGTGCTCCCTAAGCATTCAAGGGGCTATGCAAACAGTCAGGCTAAAAGATGCCATGTGGTGC
Organism: Glandirana rugosa; assembly: GCA_018402905.1. Taxonomy (NCBI): domain Eukaryota; kingdom Metazoa; phylum Chordata; class Amphibia; order Anura; family Ranidae; genus Glandirana; species Glandirana rugosa. Next base: position 1,180,599 of record BLSH010015899.1, read on the forward strand.
TTGAGTTAGTCTGTCTTGGGGACAGGAGCCACACTGGAGAAGGGATTCTTTCAGCTCTGCGGGGGCAGGCTCAGAGGTGTTTGAGCCAGCAATGGTTGTATGCGACAATGGCACCAACCTTCTCTCTGCCCTCTGACTGGGACAATTGACACATGTTCCATGCTTGGCACACGTCTTGAATTTGGTGGTGCAGCATTTCTTGACCAGGTACCCAGGCTTACCAGATACCCTGAGGAAGGCCAGAAAAGTCTGTGGTCATTTCCGGCGTTCATACAATGCCAGTGCCCGGCTCGTTGACATCCAGTGTGAATTTAACCTGCCCAACAACCGCCTCATTTGTGACATGCCCAGCAGGTGGAACTCAACATTGGCAATGCTGCAGTGGCTGCACACACAGCAGAGGGCCATCAGTGAGTACCTCTGTGAGCATGGCACCAGGACAGGCTCAGGGGAGCTTGCCTTTTTTTTGCCACGTCGGTGGCTAATGATCAAGGATGCATGCACTGTCCTGTCACCATTTGAGGAGGCCACAAGGATGGTGAGCAGCAACAATGCATGCATTAGTAACACTGTCCCACTAATATTCCTTCTGGAGCAAACGCTTTGTGGAATCAGGAACAGGGCACTTGAGGCAAAACAGAGGGAGGAAGAGGAGGACTTCCTTTCCTCTCAAGGCCCCCTTTATGCAGAGAGCATTCCTGCAGAGCTGCCAAACACACAGGAGGAGGAGGGGGATTGTGTCAGCATGGTTGTGGAGTATAATATGCAGCAGCCTTCAAGGGATCATGGTTTTAGGGCCCCAGAAACCCAAGGAGTTGTACATGGCTGGGAGGAGGTAGTTCCTGATAATGTCCTCCTCACTGACCCAGAGGACACTCATACCTCCTCAAACTTATGCTGCATGGGCTCTCTGATTCTGAAAAGCCTTCAAAAAGACCCTAGGATTCGTGGTATCAAGAAGAGAGATCATTACTGGCTGGCAACCCTTCTTGACCTACGTTACAAGGGTAAAGATGCAGAACTCATCCTGCCTGCGCAGAGGGTGCAAAGGATGACACATCTTCAGGATACCTTGAAGAAAAGTTTGTGCAATGCCTTTCCAGACCCTGGGAGATCACCATGTCCTGCTGCTGTTCCTGGACAACATATTTCTGAAGCTTCGGTTGCTCAGGGGCAGAGTGGTGGAGAAGGTGGCTGGCTGAGCGATGCCTTTAAAATATTTTTTGGTCCTCAGTACCCAGGCCTGATGGGCTCAAGCAACCATCGTCAGGGTCTGCATTATATGGTGCAGGAATATATAGGGGCAAGAGCAGACTTGGAGACCTTTCCAACTTAACTACTGGGTCTTGAGGATGGACAACTCACAGAGATGCACCATTTTACAGACAGACTAAGGACACCCCCCCCCCCCCCAGCACAATATTTAAAGGAATCTTTCATTTTTTTTTCACTTTAAGCATTATTAAAATCACTGCTCCTGAAAAAACGATTGATTTAAAAACTTTTTTTTTCATTGATACATGTCCTCTAGGGCAGGACCCGGGTCCCCATACACTTTTTAGGGCAATAACATTGCATATAAGCCTTTAAAATTGGCACTTTTGATTTTTCATGTTCGGGTCCCATAACGGTGTTTGAATGTTCGCTCAAACTTTTTGCCTATTCGCATGTTCTGGTGCGAACCGAACTGGGGGTGTTCGGCTCATCCCTATCCACCATGTGTGAGGGATTAGCTCAAAGGGGATCACCCTCCCTGGGAAAAAAGTACTTCACACAGCAGGTTTTTCTTAAAAAGCTGACTTGTAGCCAGGTTTATTTTAAAAGGTTACTGGTAAATCAAATAAACAAAACAGAAAATAAAACCTTGCCATCCAGGCACTAACTAAACAGTTTCAGTTTTCCTATCTCAGAGGTGCAGGGCTTCTCCAAGACACCCACAAAACAAAGATAATGCAAACCTTTTTTTCAGTCACAAAGCAAAGTTCATTTCATCAGCTTTTCTCAGGCTTGATGGCTCCTGCGTCCCAGGTCAGAGCCATTATCTAATCCAGGTCAACTTCTTTTATACCACCTGTTGATGGACACAAGTGGACTGCAAAATCCGGTCCAGAACCCTCCCTGCCAAGGTGGCTGGTAATCCCGGACCAGATTCCACCTTAGTTTCCTGCAAGTGAATGCATGCAAGGTGAAATATAACGTCCTCGCCTTTCATAGCGCCACACATCTTTGAGGCAAACATTTTTTACATATTTAGTAGCTTGGTTTGCAATGTGGATCCTAGGGTGCAAGCCAAGAAAAACAAACTAACTACATTGAGTGGGCCTATAGTCTGTTGCTATATTTCAAAATATGAAATATGCTCAGTTCACCACTCAAGACATATCTAAACTGAAGAAAAAAAGGCATTGCAGCTTACCAGTACTTGGATGTGGTGGCTGCATTAGTTTTCTTTTTCACACTTTATTTTAACCCGGTAATCCTGCCATTAACTCATGCCTTCTCCTAAAGTGACAATCGTACTGAGCAGCATTGTCGTCCTAGGACAGGGAGTGTGACAGGACTAGATAACACTGTAATATGATCTGTGGTGGAGTAACACATTTAGAAGACAATTCTGCAACCTCTTGAATGCATGGTTGCTTTTTTGTCAGGGTTTTTTTTATCAGCCGAACTGATTTTTTGTGTAGAATATTATGCTATAACACATGTGCCAAGCGTTTGGCTTGCGGTTGTGTCATGACTTCAATGGGCGAGTTTGACAGGCAATCTTGCCTGTCAAACTCGACAGGTTGGTTTAAATTTACCCCTACCATGAAGCAAAGCATTGCACATGCGGCTTGTGTACAATCCTCTCCTCCTGCCATGTCTGCTTGTCGGTTTAAACCGCCTGTTTTTAATGTCCTCTGGCTGCCATGTGAAAGAGCCCTAAGTGAGTAGAACATGTCCATTTTCTCTTTGCAAAATACATTTTCACCTAGTGGAAGAGAAAAGAAAAGAAAGAAAAAAAAATCACTCAGCAGAGAATGCCCAATCACTAGAGCAAGGAAAAAACTGAATATTTCACCTTGATTACTAAGATAAGTAAATACTTTTTTTTAAAGTGAATGTAAGGTCTCGTTTTTTTTTTTTTAATAACAAACATGTTATACTTACCTGCCCTGTGGAGTTGGTTTTGCACAGAACAGCGTGAATCCTCCTCTTCCAGGTCCCTCTTTGCTGCTCCTGGCCCCTCCCTCCTATCGAGTGCCCCCTCAGCCAGCAGCTCCCTATGGGCGTATACGAGCGGAGTCAGAGCTCTGTGTATCCATTCAGACACGGAGCCCTGACCTGCCCCCCCCCCTCTCTCCCCTGATTGGATGACTGACTTTGATTGACAGTTGCGGAAGCCAATGGCGCCACTGCTGTGTCTCAGCCAATCAGGAGGAGTGTCCCGGACGGCTTAGACATTCGTGGAATTTGCTGGAGAGAGTAGGGGCTCTGGTGAGTAATTAGGGGGGTGCTGCTACACACAAAACAATTATTATCTTAATGCAGAGAATGCATTAAGATAAAAAAAAACCCTTCTGCCTTTACAACTCCTTTACATAAACATGCTTCACTTCATATGTAAATTCATGTCATTGTGTCAGTAAAGCAATCAGTCAACTAGTATTTTCAAAGGGAGGTCAGCAATGACAACCCCATATTTGTTCATAATTATAGTTAACTTTAAAAACAACCACAAATACTTTACGGCCAGTTTTTACAAACAGCATTTTTTTGGCATGTAGGGAAAATGACCAGAGCTCTTCTCAAAGCAAAAGTCCAGCTTCAAAACTGTAAAAAATAACACTACTGTAGCACGCTTTGGTGATATATTGTCTGTTGAGCACACAGTGGTTTGCTGGAAGACATTTCCTTCAGGCATCCATTCACATGAGAAAAAAAAATCCTAAGACAGATGCCAGTGACTCATTATGCAGTTCTGTTCTTGGAGCAGCAAACAAACTTTTATCTCGCTCTGCAGGAATGGAACTTTTGGCACAAAGGGAACAGGTGTTCTGAGTACCTACTTAGCACAGCCAGCCTCTTAGGAACAAAAATGGATCAAACTATATTTTTGTTTTCCCTGTATGCTGAATATTCAGCAAAGATCACCTGGTTGTTTGGAATAACTTAGATCATTTAAGCCAAATGAAACATTCTGCTGGAGAATAAAGGAGAATTTTGTGAGACCTAACAGCTTAAAGTCCAACTCTGGTTAAAAAGCTTTTTTTTTGTTGTTTTAGGGAAGAGAGTATGTATTTATTGTTGTCTGTGTATACGGACAATGAGTAAGGGTCAGATTTAAGGTTAGGGTTACACTGTTGCAGGTGCCGGACAGAGGGTAAATTGCACCTGTTTCCACAGCTATAACCACCTGCAGCCAAACCAAGCTGTTCCCTTGCAGACACGCTTCTAGGCAGATAGTGGTTAACGCTGACCTGGTTGGGGTTAATTGTGTTTCCCAGGTCTTTCTTGGGTCCATCCTCCAGGTACTGTGTGCTATAAAAGGGATGGAGGCCCAGACCATAGGGTTCTGTCCAACTATGGGATCAGTCTTACTATGAGGCTCGTACTAAGAGTAAAGACTGGACCTTGCTCACTGCCATTGCTGGAGTCTGGATTTCCAGTGCTATGCCAAGGTCAGAGTACCCACTATCTAGGGGCATTGATGGGATTTGCAGTCCGTCCTGAAGATATCAATCCTGGATATTAACATTTTAGACTCTGTCTTGTCTGAAGTTACTAAAGGGGTATAAGGCAAGTAAGGCACACATAGCTAGAGTTCTGGTCACCGAAAACACATTGGAGCATGAAGATAATGGTACAAGAGTTCATACAGTTTGAAGATACAGTGGTTACCAAAGGTAACAAAAGTTTTTGTTACAGACTGTCATAAGAGTGTACATGTGACAGGGGAGATAACCTCTTGCAGCATGGGAGATGTTGTTGGCACTCCTTTTGCAGCAATCTGTCTCCCATAGCAACAGAAGCAGATCTGCAATGCAGAGGTCCTCATCCTGTACACAGGTACAGAAGAGCAAGAGTTAAGTAAAGTGCACACATGGAGTCCTTGCTAGGTGCACTTCAGGACACTATACAGTCACTGGGAGAGAGGTAGCGGTGATAAGATGGACAGATGGAGAAGACAAGGGTTCTGCATGCCCCTCCTAAAAGCACAAGTGACCATGGTGCTGGACAGTAACATTGAGAGAGTTTATTAGAGATTAGTCAGCTGTTCTAGTAAAGGTGCCCCTCAGTGAAAGGCAAGTGACCCTATCTAAAGTGCCTAGCGTAGCCCAGAAGAATCCACCCCAGGGCAGGCCTCTCATGTGACCCTTGTTTGGCACCCATTGAGCAGGGAAACATGAAGGATATGATGACCACCACACCACAACCTGCCTACACGCTGGGCTACCTTTCATTCTGGCTCCATGCATCTGAAACCATAGTGCATTTTTAGTTGCAGAAAATCACATGGTGCAAAACCACCATGCAATTTCCCTTTCTGGTTTAAAAATCAGGAACCTTTTTCCTGCATGAAACGCATTCAAATGAATGGGCTGCCTGGACTTTGCTGTTCCTGGGCACACGCCAAATCACGCCTTGTGTATTAGTTTACCACTGTGCTTACAGTACCTTCTAGCCCCCTGCCATCACCACTGCTGCACAGAGGGACAGAGTACAGCCGCAGCTGGCAATGTGTCTTTGTAAGAGCCCACTCGCTCCCCTCCTTCTGCAGCTATTTAGACAATAAGCTGCAGAAGGAGGACACAGGAATGCTGCAAGGGAAACTGTGAAATGAGCTATGGAGTATATTTGTTAAAGCCTAAGTTCACCTTTTGAAAAAAAATAATAAATACACTTTTTTGCAGGCAAAAATAGTGCATTTATCTTTTTTGGAGCCTGCAGAGCATTGCACCTGAGATCAGCAGATTGCAGGTGCAATGCCAGACTCCTGCAGACTCTCAGGATAGCTGTCTGCCTGCACCTCCAATACAAGCAGGCAGTTACTTGAGTGCAGGAAGTCCAATGAACTATGAGAGCACTCAATTGCACCCTCTTAGTTAATTGAGAATTACAATCTATTAGCTGAAATGGATGACAGTACTTGTAGTCTACTCATTCACAGGAAAATGTGAATGAATGAAATGGCTGCGTGAGTGGAGCCCTGCATGGTCCCGTTGTTTTAAAATTGTGACAGCGGCTGCAGGGAGAAGATCCCCCACCTGCTGTCATGGGGGGGGGGGATCAGGGGGAGAGAGGGTGCATGCTGAATATGTTACTTGTTACACCCTAAACACGGATGGAACATTTAACATCTTTAGAAAGGTGAACTTAGCTTTTAAACTGCCAAGCTCTGGGCATTTGCGGCCAGGATCTGAAAGGGAAGGGGCCTCTGCTTACAGACTCCTGTTCACCAGAGCACTGGCCTGGCCCAGAGAACTTGATCCTTCTATAGGGTGATATGAATACCACCCTCCACTGTCCCCTGTAGGCCTCAGTAAGCGTTGGGATTACATGTGCCCGTAGAGATGGATATACATCTGCGGGCTATGTATCCCTCCCCTTCCCTGTCCTAGGCTTTCCTTTTGCACTTTCATGTGTCCATGGATGCATGTGTGCAAATTCAACTAGATATATCCTATTATCATTTAACATGTTTATACTGTATGCACTACACCGCTTTTCCTTGTGTGCACTTGTGGGTATTTAGATCCCTCTAAGACACCATGACTAATTTAGGCTACACGCTAGGGGACATAATATTCTTAATTCTATTTTAATATAATTGACCCTTTAACCTTCCATCCAGAATTTAGTCTTACTTTTTCCATTAGCATATTTAAACCCTGGTACGTACAGACATACACAAATATATCTTTTGTTTTATAAATGTATACATATGTATATATAAATATACAGTATATATATATTTTTTTGGATATATATTAATCTCTTATATATATTCTATTATTTTATTATTATTTTTAATATACATACTACATTTGGTGTTTTTCCTTAGACACAAGAATCGTCTCTCTTTTTAATATGCTAACAGATTGTAAAGAAGTTTTTATTATAAATATGATGTTAGTGAGCCATGTTGGTTTGGAGATGAGCGGTACCGTTTTTGGCCACTAGGGGCCGCCCGAGTTCCAGCTTTTGACTTCCCTCCCTCCGGGCCTCCTATATCAGAGCCTCTCATCCCCTGTCCATCCAGGGTCTGAAGAAAATACGTGATGCATTGAAAATTGTCACCCTATTGGCTCCTTGCTTGCTGACGTCACTTCTGGTACGCCGAACTTCCGGTTTCCATCTCCCAACTCTGGTGCATTCCAGATGAGCTACAGAGCACACAGACGGCCTTGGCCAGTCGACCTGCCACTCTCCACCCAGCTCCATCTGAACATCAGCGCAGGAATGTAACAGGAATGTGACACAGCCACCTGACTTCTGCCGATTCCATGCCATATTTGTTTTTAACCTTGTGAGTACCCATCTTTTAAAACTTTTGTACAAAATAAATTGTGGTCATAATTTACTGCGCTTAGGTCTGGCGTGCTTTGTTTTTATTTGTTTTCCCACAGAGTTGCTTATACTCCTCTGGCTGCTGCCCCTGTCTGCCAGTAAAAACGCCCCAGCGTTGTCATAGGCTCCTAATAGAGACTTTTTAATAGAGACTTGTTTATAGAGACTTGTATGGACTGTGTGTTCTGCACATTGGGAGTTTATGCTGGGGATTGCACATCAATACTGGCACCACTCTCCTCTCATTAGGGTGATATGAATGTCTGTTGCAGCATAGCATCAGCTACAGAAACAACACCTGCGCCGCTGTTACAAGAAGACCGGAGTGTGCATCCAACATCCGCACACACACTGCTGTTCACAGAGGGCTTCAGGGAGAGAAGAGGGGGCCCCTTCTGCCATGGACGCTTACAGATGTACCCTTGGGACTGGTGAGAGGGCTATTGGCCCATCATTATCAATAAAGTGGCATTAGGTTCTGCAGTATACAGCATTGCCTTGGGAAAGGGAGCACCAGCAAAAAACAATGCTAATTGTACATGTGCAATAAATGTTTACTTAAATAAAAAAAAATATTACATTTTAAAATGTTTGCTTACATTTATAAGAGAGAGTGTGTATGTGTGTATCTATCTATCAATCTATCTATCTATCTACACACACACATGGCTCCTAATTTTACTTCTCCATGCTTGAGCTAGTACTAGTACTCCTGCTAATCACCATTCCTAACCATTGTTTGTACTATATACTGTATTTTACTTCAGTCTCCCATCTACAGCAATCAAGGTAAATTTCAGGAACATCACAAAGTGTTCCTTTAAAATACTATTTAGGAACCTATATAGGAACCTTGGAACAGAATCCAAAAACAAACAAAATGGAAGATACAAACAAATTACCTTTATTGGCCTTCAAAATAATCAACATCCTTCACAACACACTTTTGGCAACATTCATAAAGCTTCTGATAACTGTCAACAAAGGCCTCTTTAGGAATCAATCGCAGAACTGCTGTCACACATTCTTGGATTGCGCCATGTTCGCAAAACGTGCGCCTTTCATGGCCCTCTTCAGGATGGGGAATTTTTGGGCTGTTGGGAAGGTGAACGCCATTCCGTCAATTGCTGCTGGGATTCCAGATGAAACTAGTAGCAGCAGGTCTCATCCCCTGTGATAATGGTTTGCAGAAAGGATGGATGCTGGTCACATATGGTAATGAAATCTCCAGAGGTTTCCATCCGTTTTGCTTTCTATTTGTCTGTCAGCGGGAACAGATCTTCTGCTTACTCAAATCTTTGCAGACAATTGGGCGAGTGTCCTTACTAATGCCCAATTCCTCTGACATCAATCATAGTCAGTCACCGATCTCGTGCCAGCATATGTCGCACTTGCTAGATTATGCCTGGAGTTCTGCTTGTTGACGGCCAACCTGAACGTGGCTCATCCTCATTCATTTCCTTCCCATCACAAAAGCATTTGATCCAGTTATAAACACATGTTATGCTCATAGCTTTCCACCTGTACACTTGCACCAACATTTCATGTGTCTCCATTGCTGTTTTCCCCAATTTGTTGCAGAACTTGATGTTCACTGGTTGCTCCATTGCACTATGACCCTACCTCTCACACTGACCACATTCAACTGCCTGCCTAACATGTAACATGTAACACTATACGAGGCAAGGTGATCGATGGACGATACGTGTCACCTCGCATGCATTAATTTGCAGTGGACTAAGGTGGAATCTGGTTCAGGTTTTACCAGCCACTTTGGCAGGGTTGTCGTTCACTGGAGTCCACCATCAGGTGGTTTAAATAATCAGGAGGAGAGCAGAGTTTTGCTCTGGCCTGGGGCTCAGGAACCATCGGCCTGAGAGAACTGACATATGGAAGTTTGCTTATGGACTGAGACAAAAAGGTTTGCACTGTCTATGTTTTGTGGTTGTCTGGGAGAAGCCCTGCACCGCTCAGTTAGGAAAAACTGTTTTTAGTTAGTGCCTGGATGGTGAAGATTTATTTTTTGTTTTGTTTATTTGGTTTCCACATGCAACCTTTTAAAAAAAAACCTGGCTACAAGTCCGATTTTAATGAAACCTGCCGTTTGGACTGCCTTTTTCCCAGGGGAGGTGATCCCCACTGAGCTAATCCCCCACATGTGGTGGATTCAGCAGGCATCTTCCTAAACAAGATGGAGGACGTGTTAAAAGCTCTGCTGCAGGCCACTGCAACCCAGCAGGAGAGAACCTAGCAACTTTTGAAAGAGTCAATGAGAAAGATGGCAAAAAGAGAAATGGGCAGGACTGCTAGCACCTTTTCTGACAGGAGAACCCCAAAAGGCCTATTATGACCTGGAATAAGAGGTTGCCCAGGATTACGACACACTGAAAGCGGAGATGCTTGCATGCATGGGCGTCACCATGGCAGTCCGGGCTCAATGGGTGCATCGTTTTTCATCCAGTACTGACAAGCCACCCAGCTCACAAATGTTTGATTTGATACACCTCACCAAGAAATGGCTGCAGCCAGAGACATTGTCAGGCCCTAAGATTGTGGAGCGTGTGGTCATGGACCACTATTTGCGGGCACTCCCTGCCACTTTGAGGAAGTGGGCTAGCCATGGGGACCCTAAGACTGCAAACCAGCTGGTGGACCTGGTAGAGAGATATACGGCTGCCGAGGACTTGTATAACCCATCTGTGCCCCACGTCAATGTCTCTAGGGGTGAAAAATCGCCCAGAGGATCTGGTAAGACTGATCCAGGGTTCAAGGGCGTGGGAAGAAATTACAAGTCTGTTGCCACAGATAATGATACTATGGGCTCAGGACCTGGAAGCTGGCCAAATAGGTCAGGAAGGTCTCTAAGGCAGTTTACAGGACTGGGTACAGAACATATTGCTGCTTACTGTTCCCTAAGTGATGTACCAATGCAATGTGATAATGCTTACTTGAAAAAAACGCATGTCTCTTTTTGCACAGGTAGCATGTACTGCAACATGTCAGGAACACATGGAAAAGCAAATGTGTGTAATGTCAGTTGATGGAAAGTCACAGCTCTGCTAGATTCTGGTAGTGTGATGACCTTAGTCAAAGATGATTGTGTAAATCCCGCAAAGTTACACCCTAGCACTATTGGGGTTATTTGGGTACATGGTGACATACATACATGGTCATATTATGGGTGGATATCTGGGTACAGAGAAAACTAAGGAAAGAATAACCCAGAGATTCTTTTGGCCTGGGTTATATGCAGATATCAAAGAGTACTGTGAGTCATGCCCAGAGTGTCAGTATTCTGCGCCATTACCCCATTTTCGCAGTCTTCTGGTACTGTTACCAATAATTGAAGTGCCATTTGAAAGAATCTGCATGGATCTGGTGGAACCAGTAGTAAAGTCTGCCAGAGGCCATCAGCACATACTGGTAATACTGGACTATGCCACACGATATCCTGAAGCCATTCCCTTACGTAATACCTCAGCTAAAACTATTGCTAAAAATCTTGTCCAGGTATTTTGTCGTGTGGGTATTCCAAAAGAGTTATTAATAAATCAAGGCATCCCATTTATGTCCTGAGTCACTAAAGAATTGTGTAAGTTGTTCAAAATCTCCCATCTCCGTACCTCTGTCTATCACCCGGAAACTGATGGTCTTGGGGAGAGGTTTAACAAAACACTCAAAAGCATGCCATATGAGAGGTACCTCAGGCGTCTACAGGTTACTTCCCCTTTTGAACTACTGTATGGTAAACATCCCAGGGGGTTGCTAGATGTTGCAAAAGAAATGTGGGAGGGGGCGACCACACCTTATAGAATAGATAGGGGTATATACAGCATCACCAGAGGGGTATATAGCATCACCAGAGGGGTATATACAGCATCCCCAGAGGAGTATATACAGCATAACTAGAGGGGTATATAGCATCACCAGAGGATTATATAACATCACCTGATGAGTATATACAGCATCACCATAGGGGTATATACAGCATCACCAGAGGAGTATATACAGCATCACCAGAGGATTATATAGCACCACCAGAGGAGTATATACAGCATTACCAGAGAAGTATATAGCATCAGCAGAGGAATGTATAGCATCACCAGAGGAGTGTATAGCATCACCAGAGGAGTACAGTATATAGCATCACCAGATGAGTATATACAGCATCATCAGATGAGTATATAGCATCACCAGAGGAGTATATACAGCATCACCAGAGGAGTATATACAGCATCACCAGAGGAATATATACAGCATCACCAGAGGGGTATATACAGTATTATCACCAGAGGAGTATATAGCATCACCAGAGGGGTATATAGTATCACCAGAGGGTTACCTAGCATCCATCTACCCCCCCCCACTCGCAGCACTGACAGTACCCCCCCAGGACAGTTGGGACATCAAAGTCCCGCACTTACCCCATCTAGGAGCCGGCAGTAGGCAGGCATAGGTGTCCGGCGAGTGGGGAGCAGCTTGGTTTCAGCTGTGCACCCCTCTCCTCCTCCGAGAAAGGCATCCAATAGGATCGCCTGTCTTCTCTGCCAATCGGGAAACCAGTAATATACCCGTACTTTCTGATTGGCGGAGAGGCATTTCAGTGTGCTCTGCGCCACAAACCACACTATGTTAAAGCCTATTAGAGCCTAAGGCTCTAACGAGATGCTTCAAAGAACCCCCCCGCCGCAGTAATTAATGCCGGCCGGCCGCATGAATAGGGGGTGGTTGTGGGCGGCCATAGATAGATTTGTGTATGAATCTATCCATAGCATATAGGGGGTGTTGAGGACAGAGGGGGTGGCACCCATGTGCCCTTGATGAATGGGCAGCCCCTGAAGAGTAGGGGAAGTAAACTACAAAGTTAACTAGCCAGGGAAAAGAAAACCAGAGCAAATATATAATGTTAATCTCTTGGAAGCTTGGAAGGACAGAGTGACTTTACTGGCAATGCCAATCCCCTAAGAGGGCATACCCCCTGTGACTTCAGAAGTGCCTATAACTGAAACCTTGTCAGTGGCCCAACAGAAGGACATTAAAGAATTTGTGAGTAAGAATAGAGACTTTTTCTCTCACCTGCCTGGACTGACCACAGTTATACAGCATGACATAATTACGGAACCAGGTGTCCATGTAAACGTAAAGCCCTATAGAATGCCTGGGGCTAGGCACAAAACAGTTGCAAATGAAATAAAGAACACGTTAGAGCTGGACGTGATAGAGGAATCCCACAGTGAATGGTCCAGTCCCATAGTATTGGTCCCAAAACCAGATGGAACAACTATAAGGTTTTGTAACGATTTGAGAAAGTTGAAGAGCATGTCCAAATTTGATGCGTATCCAATGCCTTGGGTCGACGAGTTTGTTGAAAGGTTGGGTAGTGCCTGGTACATAACTACGTTAGACCTGACTAAATGATATTGGCAGATACCGCTAACGGAGTCCGCAAAAGAGAAAACTGCGTTTTCTACCCGTGAGGGGTCCTTCCAGTATGAGTGGATGCCTTTTGGCTTGCATGGTGCTCCTGCCTCATTCCAGAGGATGATGGATAAGCTCTTAAGACCACATCGCCAATACGCAGCCGCCTATTTGGACGATGTAGTCATCTATAGACCAGATTGGGAATTTGCCCCGGGCGCAAGCAGTGGTAGATTCTCTTAAGAAAACAGGACTCACTGCCATCCCCAGTAAGTGTGCCATAGGCTTGGAAGAGGCCAAATACCTTGGCTACATTATTGGTCGGGGGCTGATTAAACCTCAGATCAATAAAATTGAGGCAGTCCAAAAGAGGCCCTAACCTATAAATAAAAAGCAAGTCTGTGCTTTTCTTGGGATCACAGAATACTACAGGCATTTTATTCCCAGTTTTGCCACCACTGTAGCCCCACTGACAGATCTGTCGAAGGGTAGAGGGTCGGTCATGATCAAGGGGAATCCGGAGGCAGAGAAGGCATTTCAAATGTTGAAGCAATCCCTTTGTGTACAACCTGTGCTCGTGACCCCAGATTTCACAAAGGAATTTGTGGTAAGGACACCTCTGATGTTGGACTGGGTGCTGTGCTGTCCCAGGTCAGAGACGGGGAGGAGCACCCAGTGGTCTACCTTAGCAGAAAGCTCAACAGACATGAGAAAAACTATACCATTGTTGAGAAGGAATGTTTAGTCATCAAATGGGCCTTAGATGCCCTGAAATATTACCTGTTGGGGAGACCATTAAAATTATTCACTGACCCTGTTCCTCTTAAATGGATGTGTGATAACAAGGAGAAAAACAGTTGGGTGACAAGGTGGTTCCTTGCTCTGCAAGCATTCAAACTCACAGTAGAGCATAGAACAGGGAAACTCCAGAATAATGCAGATGCCCTTTCCAGTGTCCACTATTTAGTTGGGACAGTTGCTCAGCCGCAGGGGCTTGAGCAGAGGGGGGGATATGTAATGTTATACGAGGCAAGGTGATCGATGAACGATATGAGTCGCCTCGCATGCATTCATTTGCCGTGAACTAAGGTGAAATCCGGTCCAGGTTTTACCAGCCACCTTAGCAGGGTTGGTTCCGGACCAGATTTTGCCATCCACTGGAGTCCACCGGCAGGTGGTTTAAATAATCAGGAGGAGAGCAGAGTTTTGCTCTGGCCTGGGACTCAGGAACCCTCAGCCTGAGAGCTGACATATAGAAGTTTGCTTATGGACTGAGACAAAAAGGTTTGCACTGTCTATGTTTTGGGGGTGTCTGGGAGAAGCCCTGCACCGCTCAGTTAGGAAAACATGAAATGTTTAGTTAGTGCCTGGATGGCGAGGATTTATTTTATGTTTTGTTTTGTTTTGATTTCTACGTGCAACCTTTTAAATAAATCTGGCTACAAGCCATATTTTAAGCAAACCTGCCGTTTGGACTGCCTTTTTCAGACAGAAGGTGAATCCCATTGAGCTAACCCCCCACATCACGTATACTCCACACTAGGTGGCGCTTCTCAATGTGTCTCTGGATAGCCATCTGGACCATGTTGCCATTGAAATATCAAACCATTTTCCAAACTTTTAAGACACACCTCGTATATAAATAGGAGGACTGCTAAGAATGAGGGCAGTTGCTGTTGTCATTGTTCATTGGTGGGTTGGTGAACAACAGGAGCAGATACCTGGAACCACAGACAGCATTCTAGTCGTGGACAGTGCCTATATGGACTCTCAACTCATGGAGCTATGCCTGGGCCACTACTTCATGTTAGTTAGGATTAGGGAAAGGACATTGTACTTGCTGTATTATCAAGCTGTATTTCAACAGTAAAGTTTTATTTTAACCATTCTAAGCCTGGTCTGAAGTTATTAAAAGGAGTGCATGTTGGTTCTGGCATATTCCAAAAAACCTGGCTCTGTAATTGCACTATAGAGTATGAACTAACACTACTACAAGAGGTTTAGCTTAGCAAAGACAAAATGAAGAGTGTAGTTGCTATTAGTAATCAAGTGAAGGAACAAGCTACAGCAATCAGTCATTAAGCATGGTACCTGGTTAGGTGACAGGTAGTGTAACTTACTGTAACGTTCGGGTCCGTACCGAACTTTCGGGTGTCCGTGGCACGGACCCGGACCCGGACATTTCAAAAATCGTTCGGGTTCGGTCCGGGGTTCTGCTATTTTACTCCACGTGTTGAGAAGCTGCAGGGCAGCCAATCAACAAGCGTTTCACTGGTTTGCCCTTAGAAGCCATCACAGCCATGCCTACTAATGGCATGGCTGTGATTGGCCGGTGCATCATGTGACCCAGCCTCTTTATAAGCTGGAGTCACAGTGCTGCAGTCACATGCTCCTTGGGTTAGTATAGGGAAAGGTAGCTGACGGCGTGAGGGACAGATTTTAGCCATTTTAAGACCTGATCCTGCATCCTGAGATAGATTACTTTACTACTGCTGTCTGTGCTGTTGCTCTGAGGACAGATAGCAGAAATTAGAGATTTCACATA
>BLSH010015899.1:1231605-1253058 GCA_018402905.1 Glandirana rugosa
GAAAACCCACCTTGAGGTTTCCCACCTTCATTCGCCCTTAAATCATCACCCCCATACCATGTCCTGGGGATTGGAAGGTGATAGGGTTGTAACTGACCCGCCTTCCCTGTCGGGTGAGAAATTGGTGAACTGTTGACCCGTGAATTTGGGGGAATTGTTGGTCTGGTTAAAAGTCGAAAGTCACGAGAGTGTGAAACTTACTGTTAATGAGTCAGTACGTTGTGACGTGGGTATACTTTAAACGCAGGAAAAAAAGTGTGTTTATCTCGAAAGAAAACCACCATAAATTAGTAGAGGTTGCATGACTGAGTAATTGTCATTCAAAGTGTGAGAGCACTGAAAGCTGAAAATTGGTCTGGTTGTTAAGGGGGTTTAAGTGCCCAGTTGTCAAGTGGTTAAAGAGTGGGCTGTCCCTTCCGCCCAGTCAATGTTGGGATAGTGGAAGGTTAGGGGTCCTGTACCATACCCCCACTACTAAATTCCCGCTTACTTCCACCCTTTGGAGTTCCACCCAAAAGGCTCCCCCCCCCCCCTTGCCCCATCACTGATGTTGTTCCGCTCTTCTGTTCGTAAATCATTCCTGACATATAGACACACCCTTCCCCCTCTTCTCCCCTCCTTGTCCCTCCGCTACAAGGAATACCCCTAGGTGTTTGCCAGCCAGACATGTCAGCTGTCAAACGAAGTTTGTGTTATCCCCATGAAGTCCACATCCTCCTCATGTAATAGCAGCCCCAGTTCCTCCATTTTATTGAATTAGTACAGCACTAGCATTTCAGAGGATGGGAGGTGGAGCAGGTCTGGGTTGAGGAGAACTTCCATGTTCTTCTGAATGCTGGGAGTGGTAATGGTTGCCATCTGTCCTGGACCATTATCATGCAGTGGGCTGACCCACTTGCACCAGGGACATTCATGATGCTGCATATTGCCATTAAATAGTGGACTCTGGGAAATCCAAGATTTCACATAAAGATAAAGATGTTTTGATCGGCTAATCTAATGGCACAGCCAGGTGCCATACCCTAGATACACCACTGGTCACAAAGTCAAAAAGTGATGGAAAACCTCCCTAATGGAGTCACAAGCAGAGATTTAAATCAAAAACTGCATTTCTTCTTCACTCTAGCCACAAAAAAATGACTGCAGGCTTTATTAAATGTCATTAAATAGTACCAGGCTTGTTTGTCTTTCACAGTCAAAAAACAACATCAAAATTAAAAGTTAATAGACAAAAATTTCAACTTTAAGACTGTTTCAACAAAGTCTGACTTTTTTTTATTGTTTTCCCAAAGGCTCTGTGTAAATCATTACTGAAACCTATCCTTCTCTCTCCTACCCTTTCTGAACCAGAGTAAAAGGAACAAGACTTGGTGTCGAATGGACTTCTGTGAATAGGTCACTCACATCAACTTGTGACATGTATAGAAACGAGATGGACGCAGACTTCTGTTTTATTAAACCTTGCTGTGACTCCCTGAGGGACCACAACACAAAAAAAATAGCAAAGAAAGAAAAATCGATGGTAGCTACTTGACACAAGATAAAGGAAGTGGAAAGGAACAAGAAAAATAAAAAAAAACTGAAGGGTAAATTTGGAATGTACAGTGTGGATCTGCTGTGTACACATAAAAAACACAATCTTTAGATACTGCCAATTTGGATTGGAAGGAAATCCACTAGATGCTATAGAATATACTGTCATTTATTAACGTTTATTGTTTTGATCGTTGCCCATCTATATCCTTCATTGCTTTGTGAGCACTGGCAGCTCCTAATAATTAATAATCCCTTATCATGTCAAACAAAAGTCAATAACTTACAATTACAGTTTGCAAGATTTTATTAAAGCTTGACTCTGGGCAGTTAGGACATTGTTAAAATTGTCCACCTCCCACTTGTAAAAGATCTAGTGCTCATATTTTTAGGGGATGGATAACACACTAATATCTTAATCCACATTTCCACAGTCTTCCTCCCTGTTGGTTTTGGTTGTGACTACTGTTTCCCCTGAAGTCGTGCCTTTAGTCTTGTCCCTAATGTTATCATGTACAGCAGGGCCGGTGGCAATATTAGTAGAATGAGATGTGGCCACTCTTAGGAGCATCACTACTTACTCACATTCCAGCTTTGAAGAGAAGGGGATTGTACCACAGGATGGAGAGCGGGGGAAGGGGCCGGTAAATGTGTAATTTTCCAGCCCCTTCCTTTTCTGAATGAACACAATGAGTGATCAGTGCTGATCACTCACTGTGTTAATTCATAACTGAAGCACAGTAAACTGTGTTTACTATGCTTCAGTTTGTGACTGAGCCTGAAGCCACTCAGCACAGAGAAGTCCACTGCTCTACTGACTGCTATTATCCATTGTCCTACAGACACCAACCTCTGCCCTACTGACACATCCACTGCTCTACCGACTGACAACATCCACACTGTCCTACTGACACCAACCTCTGCCCCCTGACATGTCCACGAGTGTGTGTGTGTGTGTGTATATATATATATATATATATATAGACAGTTATAATATATATATATATATATACATGGACGTTATGCGAGGCGCAGTAGTGGATGGTCGCTATTTGTCGCCGTGCATGCGTACATGTTGAAGGGACCGAGATGGAATCCGGTCCAGGTGTTACCAACCACCTTGGCAGGGCTGGTTCCGGCCCAGAGTTTCTGGTCCACCCAATCCCCACTCCAGCTGGATATAATGACCAGGAAGAGATCCCACAGGAGCTCACCCTGGGTCTGAATGTGCTAATCTGAGGGAGTTAAGAGCTGGACTGTGGTTGCTCTAAAGACTGCAAAAAGTAAAGGTTTGCAATTTGTTTGTTCAGAGGTGTCAGGGACAAGCCCTGACATCATCTAGAGAGGTCTCCTGTTCTGTATTAGTTTAGTTCCAGATGGCAAGGTTTTGTTTTACTGTCTTGTTTGTTTTATTATTTGAAACTTTTGTAAATAAAGCTGGCAACCCGCCAGACTTTTAAGAAAAGTTGGTCTTCCCGCTATCCTTTTCCCAGGAAAGGTGAACCACAAGAGCTAGTCTCCCACACGTGGTGGAGGATTCAGGCATATTTCCAACATGGAGGAAATATTAAAAGCCCTGCTGCAAGTCAATGCAGCCCAGTGCAAAACCAATTGTCAGGTTGCAGAGGCTGTTGCAGCTCAGCGGGAGGAGAGTCGCTAGGCTATCGTAGCACAACAAGCAGCTGAACTGACCGTTTGCAGAAGCCCTGCTTGAGTTAAAAAAGGGGCCTGTACCTCCTGTGCCAGTGGAACAAAAATGGATCCGTGCCAGTTACCATCTGCAGAAGATGACACCTGCGGATGATGTGGAGGCGTACCTTACCACTTTTGAGAGAGTCGCTGTGCGGAAAGGTTGGCAAAAAGGACAATGGTCAGGACTGCTAGCACCGTTTCTGACAGGTGAGCCAAAAAGGCCTATTTTGATTTGGAACCTGATAAGGCCCAGGACTATGAGTCTCTAAAAACTGAGATACTCGAGTGCGCATGCGCGGAGCTTCGGCGATGGACGCCCAATCCTGAGGCTCTGATCCGTCTCGGCCTTCCAGCCATCCACAGCTCGTCCCGGGGCCAGGTTTCCTCCTCTCCCCCCTCGGTGAAGTGGGCCCTACCGAGGGAGTTTGTTCGGGGACCCGTCTGCCGCTAGGGAACGGATCCTCCCGGTGCCCGGCCTTGGTCGTATACGCGAGGCCGCAGCTTGGGCCTACACGCGTCCGGCACCTGGCTCACGGACGGGGAAGCAAAGAAGATCTCCCACCTAAGGAGCTTGTCAGCTGCTGAGTACCTCCTTTGGCCCCTCGCCGCTAGACCAGGATAGGTATCTGCACCCGGTCTCTGCTGCCTAGGAGAGGCCGCGGCTTGGGCCTATACCTATAGGCTGGGTGATCCATCCCAACCAATACCTGCCTGTTAATTTATTGAGCCTACACTCACAATTAAGTTTTCCAGCTTTGTGGAACTTGAGCCTTATTTAATAAAAAGCTCTCAGGAGGACATTGCCCGCAAATTTACACTATTTGGGACACTAGGCCCATCTGCAGCGACCTTTTTCAGCTTTCTTAAAGGGCCATACACAGTCAAATTTTTCAACCCCCAGGACATCAGCCCCAAGTCAAAAGGGGGTCCAAACAACCAATAAACTTGTCTCAATCCCAGTGCCCTTTGGGGGAACCTCCCTTTCATTTTTATTTTTTTAAATTTCATTCCATAGACTTACCTGAATGCAATCAGGCTCTGCTCGGAGGGACCTCTCCCGCCAACCAGGGTTCAACAACCCGGCATCAAAGTCTCCCCACAATACCTCTAGGCCCCATCAGAACAAGGGGGACGGAGAAGAGGACATGGAGGCCGGGTCTGCAGGGGGTTCTCAGATCCTCCCCTCTCCAGGACTTCCACCGGGGTCCCTTCCTTCTGCACAAATACTGTCACCTGCTTCCACAGTTTCCCTCCTGGAGAAAACACTGGACGACTTGTTAACAACTCCTCTTAATGACCAGGCTTCCGGCCACTCTCATGGCGGCTCTCCGGATCCTCACATTCCATCTCTCCCCCCAGACTTTCAGATGATGATGGGGGTTTTCTCCAAAATGTTATCTAGAGGCCTGGCACAAACAGCATCCCAAATCACGTCTGTCTTACAAACCGATCTACAAAAATTGGGCACCCGAATTGACACCATTGAAATCAAAACGGATCAAACGGTTGCCAGAACCAACCAAAATACTGCCAGGATCCAAGACCTACAAGACCAACTGGAAAATGCGTTGTCCAAAATAGATGGTTTGGAAAACCGCTCTAGACGCTATAATTTCCGAATTAGGGGCCTCCCCGAGTCCATCACTGATGTCCGTGCTGCGGTACTCGAGTTTGTCAAAGCCTCATTGCCGGGCATCCAGGATCATCGCCTGGAGCTGGACAGGGTTCATAGAGCTCTCCAACCCCCACGTTCTGATGGCTTACCCAGAGACATATTAGTGAAACCTCACTTTTATAGTGTAAAGGAGGAAGTCATGAAGGTCTCCAGAAACTCTTCCAGTCTCTCCATTCAGGGCCACCCCATACAAATTTTCACGGATCTATCCCCCTCCACTATCCAGAAAAGAAGATCTTTAAAACCTCTGCTGGAAGTGCTATCAAAGGCGTCCATCAAATATTGGTGGTCATTTCCCTTCCGTTTATCCTTTATCTTCAAAAGTAAGACTCACGGTTTCTCATCTTTTCAAGAAGGAGAACAGGTGTTACTCAAGCTAAATCTTATCTCCCTGGATTCCTCCTCCGCTCTCTAACATAAATTTGCCAATGCTTCCAAGCGTCCTTCTCCGCAGAGCCCTATTCCTCCAATCTGGAGGAATCAACAATCCAAGCGACCCAAGGATTCACACCCCCCCTTGATCTCCAGTTTTGGCACTGGGACCACAACCTTCTTTGTTTGGAGGACACTGACTCTTTAACCTCTGAGTCACATATTGCCAGGGGAGGGGGACCTCTTGTTTTCCTATTGAGACCACTCTCTGTGCCTTCCATGTTTTGATTTTGATTTAAATTTTTTTTAGTTTTTCTGGTGTTCCCTTTCTCCCGGTCTCCTCTCCCCGGATTTTATGGGGCTGGGGGGGATGGGAGTCGGGATGGCCCCTAGGGTAGTTAAGCGGGTAGTCCCATGTATGTTTACCTTATATATCTGTTTGCAGTTACTCATGTTATATACGTGGGGAGATACCACTTCCTCATTGCTTGTTCATTGGCTGGATTTTGGCCGGAGCGGATGTCATGCGTCTCCCTCTGTCTCTGGGATGCTCTTGTTGGTACTCTGATGGACAGATGTACTCCCGTCGTATAGGCGGCCATGCTACTGTTTTTTCCCAAGACTGGGGCTTCATTCCGATCCCTCAGCCTTGGGCTACCGAGGGGCCCAGCGGTGGTTCTCCGCTGGACTCCTCATGTTTCTTAAGCTATTGCTATCCTCTATTTACCTTCCTGTTCTTTCTCTCTCTCATCTCTCTTTTTTTTTTCTTAGACACCAGGGACCCCCAATCCTCACTAAGTCACAGTGGTTCGTATCCATCTTCGGCTATTGCTGTCTTTGGACACAGGTAAGCCTTTCCTCAGTGATGCATAGACTTACACCCTGGCAACATGGTGGGGCCCTCTAATCACCCAGGAACCCTGAGAATTTCGTCCCATAATGTCCAGGGCCTTAATTCCCCTGTTAAAAGAAAACAATATTTTAATTTAGCACACTCCCAACATTTTGATGTCCTCTTACTTCAAGAAACCCATTTTCCCGGAAAATATAATCCCGGGTTTATCCACTCTAAGTTTTCCCAATTCTTCTTAGCTAACGCCGCAGATAAGACTAGAGGGGTGGGAGTATTCCTAGTGAAGCACGTAGCCTTTTCGCCCCAAAAAGAAATTAGGGACCCGGAAGGTAGGTTTATCCTCCTGAAGGGGGTCATTGGGGGCGCTATGTTTACATTTGTCTCATATTACGCCCCGAATCAGGGCCAAGTAGGCTTCTTTCAATCAATGTTTAATCTCTTTTCATCTCAACTTGAGGGGTCGTGATAATAGGGGGTGACTCGAATATGACTTTGGATAGTATGATTGATAAATCAGGGTCTGGACGTCTGCGTCCACTCCGTCCCCCAAAATACAGTCTGAAACTCGCCAAGCTTTTACATACGGTAGGGCTAGTGGACATATGGAGAGAACTCAACCCAAGGGTCAGGGACTACACGCACTACTCTGCCCCTCACCAGAGCCATGTTTTTGTCCCGATCCATAACATTCCCCTGATCTCTAAAGCATATATCAAGGATTCCCCCCTGTCTGACCATTTGCAGGTCATAATACAACTCAAAGATGTTCTTGGCCAAAAGGGGAGGTCCAATTGGCGTTTAAATTAAACAATACTCTCTAATCCGGTCCACTGCTCACTTATAGAGACAGACCTCAAGGAATATTTTCAGTTGAACGACAACGGAGAAGTCTCCCCCTCTAGCCTCTGGGCTGCCTATAAGGGGTAATCAGGGGTAAAATTATTCAACTTTCGGCAAGGTGTAGAAGGGAAAAGAGGGCTGATTTAGAGAAATTAGAACGGGACTTCTGTGCCCTTTCTAAATCCCACAAACAGAAACCGACCCCCCAATCGAGGGTGCAATTGGAAGCGGGTAGGGTCGCCCTGAATTTAGCCCTGACTACCACAGCCGAAAAACAAATACAATGGTCTAAAGCCCATTTCTATATGCAAAGGGACCAAATAGGCCCTAAATTGGCTGCCAGACTCTCCCCCAGGTTTTGGACCTTCGTGTTTCCGAGAGTAAGGGTTTCATCGGGGGATCTGACTCAGAACCCTCAACGAATCATGTCTACATTCAAGAACTTTTACACAAATCTTTACGCCAGGATAACACAGCCTCCCCACATTCCCTTGCCTCTTTCCTTAATAACATCTCTCTACCTAAACTTAATAAGGATCACATAAATTCCCTTGAACAACCGGTTACTGAAGCTGAAATTCTTGGGGTAATCAAAAATCTTCGGAATGGGTCTGCCCCCGGCCCAGATGGGTTCTCCACAGGGTACTATAAGACATTTGGCCCAATTATAGCCCCCTACCTAGAAAAAAATTTAAATTCCCTTGGCAAGGGATCTACACTGCAAAATGAAGCTAATTCAGCCTTTATAACAGTTATACCCAAACCCGGCAAGGATCACTCAGATGTCAGCAATTACAGGCCCATTTCATTAATTAATAATAACCTCAAAATTCTTACCAAGATCCTGGCAAACAGATTATCTAGGTTCATAGGTATTTATGTCAATAAGGATCAGGTAGAATTTATCCCTGGTAGGCAAGGCCCAGACCAGATTCGTAAAGCGGTGGATGTGGGCTCCTTCTTCCACACCTGGTGGGAATGCCCTTGGGTCCGGGGATTCTGGAACAGAGTGTTTCACATGATTAGAAGGATTTCGGGACAGGCAGTCCCCCAAAGTCCGGATATTGCACTTCTTAATGCCAGACCTGAGGGCATTTCCAAATCCCTCTTCAGACTTATCCACTTTATTTTGCTGGGAGCTAAAATTACTATTGCTAAAGACTGGAAAAGGCCCTCAGTGTCCTTCTCGGCAGCAAAACAAAAAATCTCGTGGATTATGACACAGGAAAAACTTGCGAACATAATTCTGGACTCCTCTCCCAAATTAGACCAAATTTGGGATCCTTGGAAAACTTACCTGAACTTACCAAAGTGAACTAATGGCTTTGGCCATCCTGTTTAACTCCCTGGTGTCTTCTATCTCCTATTTCATTTTCTCTTCTCTCTTTGCTCTTCCAGGCTTTCTTTGCTTTCTAGGTTCTTCATTCTATTCTCCTCTATTACTTTTAGTTGTAATTGCTGTCTGATTCACATTGGCAGGTATGTTGTTGTTGGCTATTGGTCAAGTGGACTCTTCCCCTTAGTAGGGGAGGGGATTATGCTCAGACACACCATAAATTTTATCCACTATAATAATAGCCTACTCTTCATATTATCAGTCCACACTAAGCACATCTGTAGGCTTCAGGTTGAATTTATGGTGCGTCATGGCCTTTTTATAAGGAGAATCCCTTCTCCTAATTGATGAGGGCACGATTGAAAGCCCACAGTCCACAGTGTGTTCCCTCTTGGGGTGGTACTGGGGGTTGGGATCTGCCTTCTTTAATTTAGGCCTTCCTTTTGGGATAATCCCTTTGTTTCACCCATGGTGTTAACTTTTACTTTTCCTTTGTTTATAAACTACCTTTATATGGCCTTTGTTATCTGTCATTATGACTATTGAATGTGCCGATTAATCTGTACTCTTTGTTATAATTAATAAAAACCATTAAACAGAAAACGGAGATACTCGCAGGCTTGGGTGTCACCATGGCAGTCTGGACTCAACGGGTGCATCAGTGACCTACCTGCCAAATGTTTGACTTGATCCATCTCTCGAGGAAGTGGTTACAGCCAGAGACTTTGCCAGGCCCTCAGATCGTGGAGTGGGTGGTCATGGACCGATATCTGCATGTGCTCGCTGTTTGGGGACCCCAAAATGGCAAACCAACTGGTGGACCTCGTGGAGAGATACAGTGCTGCTGAGGATTTGTTGCATTTGGCATATTGCTGCCAAATGTTTGACTTGATCCATCTCTCGAGGAAGTGGTTACAGCCAGAGACTTTGCCAGGCCCTCAGATCGTGGAGTGGGTGGTCATGGACCGGTATCTGCATGTGCTCCCTGTTACTTTGAGGAGGTGGGTCAGCCAGGGGGACCCCAAAGTGGCAAACCAACTGGTGGACCTCGTGGAGAGATACAGTGCTGCTGAGGATTTGTTGCACCCATTTACACCCCACTCCAATGTATCCAGTGGTGAAAGATCGCCTGGGGGACCCATTAAGACTGTTCCAGGGTTCAAGGGCATGGGGAAGTTTGTTAAGATCACTGTAGCTAAAGAGACTATGGGCTCTAGACCTGGAGACTGGACAAAGAAGCCAGGAAGGTCTTGGGGCACATGAGAGGACTGGGTATAGAGCACATACAGTGCTACAGATGTAATGCATTGGGACATATTGCTGCCAATTGTCCCCTGAATGATGAACCCATGCAATGTGATAATGCTTATATGAAAAGACGCATTTCTCTTTTTGCACAGGTCGCATGTATAGCATCATGTTCAAGTCGCATAGAAAAGCAAATGTGTGTGATTGATATTGACGGGAAACCCGTCACTGCACTGCTTGACTCTGATAGTGTGATGACGTTGGTCAAAAGCAGCTGTGTAAATTCGGCAAGGTTACACCCTAGCACTGTCGGGGTCATTTGCATCCATGGGGACACTCGTGACTACCAGACAGCGCTGGTTGAGATTGACACCATTCATTGGGAGTGGTACCTTCCCTGCTTCATGAAGTCCTAGTGGGGAGGGATTTTCCCCATTTTTGGAGTTTGTGGGAAGGCACAGAGAGCCTGGAGGAAAGAGCTCCCCCCTGCTGAAGAAGCATGGGAGTTCTCACCAGACCCTTTTTGCCAAACGGAAGGAGAGATTGGTGGCAGGGCCGAGGAAGAAGAGATCCTCTTCCTTATCCTGTAATAGCTGGGGAGCTGGAGGAGCCAGAAGATAGCTTCCAGCTGATGGCTATTGACCAAGGAAATGTCTTTGACCCTGACTGTGAGAGTGAACTGAATGTAGTACCTGTCTTAGAGGTCAGGAGAGAGGACTTCTGTACAGAGCAACTACGGGATGTCACTCTCCTTAGAGCCAGAGAAAATGTGAAGGTGATGGATGGGGAACCTGTGGAGCCAAGTAGTAGTGGTTTCTAAACCCTTCCACAGGTTGGTGCTAGATCTGGCCCATGGTTATGTAATGGGAGAACATCTGGGTATAGAGAAGACCAAGGAGAGAATAACCCAGAGGTTCTTCTGGTCCAGGTTACATGTGGAGGTCAGGGAATATTGTGAATTATGTCACAAGTGTCAAATTACTGCACCGTCTCCCCATTTCCATAGCCCACTTGTCCCACTGCCCATCATTGAAGTGCCATTTAAGAGAATTGGCATGGATATGGTGGGGCCAGTGGTAAAGTCTGCTCAGGGCCACCAGCACATTCTGGTCATACTCGATTATGCAACACGCTATCCTGAAGCCATCCCCTTGAGGAACACCTCCGCTAAGAATATTGCCAAGGAGTTGGTCCAGGTGTTTAGCCAGGTGGGGATCCCAAAGGAGATCTTAACGTTTCAGGACCCCCCTTTTATGTCCAGAGTTACCAAGGAATTGTGTAAATTCTACTAAAATCTCCCATCTCTGTACTTCTGTTTACCCCTTCCAAATTGACGGTTTGGTGGAAAGGTTTAACAAGACCCTTAAGAGTATGTTGAAAAAGGGGGTGGATAAAGATGTAAGAAATTTGGATTTCTTGCTACCATATCTCATGTTTGCCATACAAGAGGTTCCACAGGCATTTACAGGATATTTCCCCATTTGAACTCTTGTATGGTAGACATCCCAGGGGGCTGCTAGATGTCGCAAAAGAAACGTGAGAAGGAGAGGCCACCCCGTATAGGAGCGTCATAGAGCATATCTCCCTAATGCAGTATCGAATCACAGCTGTTCTGTCCCTTGTCCAGGAACAAATGGAGCAAGCCCAGGAAGCCTAGAGGATGGTTTATAATCGGGGTGCCAAGACCCGAGCTTTCAACCCCGGAGACAGAGTGCTGGCAGTAGTCCCCACTGTTGAAAGTAAATTCCTTGCAAAATGGCAGGGTCCCTTTGAGATTATAGAAAGAGTAGGTGAGGTAAACTATAAGGTTTACCAGCCAGAGAAAAAGAAGCCAGAGCAAATCTACCATGTTAATCTCTTAAAACCCTGGAAGGACAGATAGACGTTAGTGGCCATGCCAGCCCCTCAAAAAGACAGGGTACCAATGACCCCGGACATTCCCATGATGGAAACCTTGTCAGTGGCACAACAAAATGATGTTAAAATAGAGACTTCTTCTCCCCTTTACCCGGACTGACCTCAGTGATCCAACATAACAGTTACAGAACCAGGGGTCATTGTAAATCTAAAACCCTACTGGATACCTGAAACTAGACGGGAGGTGGTGGCAAAGGAGATAAAAACCATGTTGGAGTTGAACATGATAGAGGAGTCCCACAGTGCCTGGTCGAGCCCTATAGTGCTGGTCCCAAAGCCTGATGGCACTATCAGGTTCTGTAATGATTTCAGAAAGCTGAATAACGTGTCTAAGTTTGACGCATACCAGATGCCGTGGGTTGACAAACTTGTGGACAGGTTGGGAGGTGCCTGCTACATAACAACCCTAGATCTAACTAAGGGCTACTGGCAGATCACCCTAACGGAGTCAGGAAAGGAAAAAACTGCCTTTTCTACTCCCGAGGGGTCCTTCCAGTATAAGCGAATGCCGTTTGGGATGCATGGCGCCCCGGAATCATTCCAGAGAATGGTGGACAAAATGTTGAGGCCAGATCGGCCCTATGCAGCCATCTATCTGGATGAAGTGGTCATCCACAGCCCAGATTGGGAATCACATCTGCCCCGGGTACAAGCAGTGGTAGATTCGCTTAGGGTAGCAGGTCTAACAGCTCAACCCCAAAACGTGCGCCATAGGCCTGCAGGAAGCCAAGTACCTTGGGCATGTTATTGGTCAGGGACTGATCAAGCCCCAGACCAACAAAATTGAGGCAATTAAAAAATGGCCTCAACCGGTAAACAAAAAACAGGTTTGTGCCTTCTTGGGGATTACAAGGTATTACAGCCATTTCATACCTGACTTTGCCACCATTGCTGTCCCCCTGACTGACCTGACAAAGGGTAGGGGGTCGGGCATGGTTAAATGGAATCCTGTAGTCAAGAAGGCATTCCAGAATTTGAAGCAGGCCCTTTGTGTACAGCTCATGACCCCGGACTTCACGAAAAAGTTTGCTGTACAGACAGATGCCTCTGAGGTGGGGCTGGGTGCCGTACTGACCCAGATCAGAGACGGTGAGGAGCACCCCGTCGTATACTTAAGCAGGAAGCTAAACAGGCATGAGAGGAATTACACCATAGTGGAGAAGGAGTGCCTGGCTGTCAAGTGGGCCTTAGAGGCCCTGAAGTGCTACCTGCTAGGAAGGTCATTTAGGCTAGTTACCGACCATGCCCCCCTGAAGTGGATGTGTGACAACAGGGAGAAAAATAGCTGGATGACTAGGTGGTTCCTGGCCCTACAGCCATTTAAGTTCACAGTGGAACACCAGGTGGGAATGCTTCAGAATAATGCCGATGGCCTTTCGCAGGCCCACTGCATGGTCAGGACAGTTGCTCTGCCCCAGGGGCATAAGCAGAGGGGGGGGACATGGGATGTTATGCTAGGTGCAGTAGTGGATGGGCGCTATTTGTCACCCCGCATATGTTCATGTTGAAGGGACCAAGATGGAATCCGGCCCAGGTGTTACCAGCCACCTAGGCAGGGCTGGTTCCGGCCCAGAGTTTCTGATTCTCCCAAACCCCTCTCCAGCTGGATACAACAACCAGGAAGAGATCTCACATGAGCTCACCCCAGGTCTCAGTGTGCTAAACTGAAGGAGCTAAGAGCTGGTGTGTGGTTGCTCTAAAGACTGCAAAAAAAGGAAAGGTTTGCATTTTGTTTGTTCAGAGGTGTCAGGGGCAAGCCCTGACATCGCATAGAGAGGCCTCTTGTTCTGTATTAGTTTAGAGCCAGACGGCAAGGTTTTGCTTTACTGTTTTGTTTGTTTTATTATTTGCAACCTTTTGTAAATAAAGCTGGCAACCCGCCCACCCAGCTTGGGGTGCACACCATAATGCAATAGGCTGTGCACAGCTACACCCCCATGTTATGGGGACTTATGTCCCCATTGTGTCTCTGTATAGAATTGGTCATCTTGGTAGAGGCAGGGCATTACTTCATCATTTCAGAGTGTTCAACGAGGAGAACTGTGAGCAGCACCTTAGTGACATAACCAAATCTCATTCATTGCTGTAGTGCACCAGTTCACCCCACTCTCTTATGTCTGTAATGTGGGGTTTTCTCAGAGAACCCCTGCTTTGGGCACACTCCCACTGCAAGCACTTTGCTTTCTCTCACAGACTTGGATCCTGATGTAAAACAGTTTCAGAGCATAGATGTTTCTTGCAGCCACCAATCAAATTTAGACCCGTCTTAGAAATTTGAATTTGATTGTGATGCAAGACGCAAAGATAGAGAAAGTGACACAGCACAGGCTTCCGGTGGTACATTCCTAGTATGCTCCTATTTGGCCTCATTCACACAGGCATACCAATTCATACACCTGTGCGAAGGGCCATCTTTGCTTGTGCAGGATGCACAGGTAGGGTGACCGCATTTTCAAACTGCCAGGGACAATTTTGCCAAGAACCAGGGGGTGTTGATGGATGGGTGGTGAACTTAGTCTCAGGGTTGATGGGGACTTCAGTGGCGGGTGATTTGTCAAGCAAATGGCTGGTGTTAGCACTTAAATCATCCCGACACCATGTGTGATATGGTGCCAGGATGATCAAATCCCATTATTTCTATTACTATATTGTAATATAAAAGGAAATAGTTCAACTCACCATAAATGCGGAATCAGTGGGAACCCTGAACTTGTCACTTGCCACTGTTGCCTGCCATCAGATGCAGTGGCAGATGCAGTGGCAAGTGTGCCACTGTTGCCTGCCACAAGGTGCAGTGTGTCACTTGCCACCGTTGCCTGCCGCCAGATGCAGTGTGTTACTTGCCACTGTTGCCTGTGCCAGATGCAGTGTGTCACTTGCCCCCATCGCCCCTCATGCCCCCAATGTGGCTGAATGCAGACAGAGTGTGTTCAGGGGGACACACCCACACAGTTGTCAGATTGGGACATGTAGTTGTATCCGTGCAGTCACTGTATCCCAATTTACATGAATGGGACTCCCTGCATGCGGATGCATGGAACATCTGTGTATGCCATGCAGTCAAAGACGTCCCTTTGCACTGGTGTACAGATAGCTCCGCTCGTGTGAATGAGGCCTTAACTACATTGGGGTAACTGCAACCACCAAAAATGAATATTTAAGTTTTGGGTTGAAATTGTTGGGATATTTCACTCACGGGCATATTTTATTTAAGGGATTTCCTGCAGTAGTTTCCACTTCCAATTTATAACAAAGATGCCAATGTCTAAGAGGTTTTTGTTAATGTCTCAGCATTCATGCAAAAGGTGTGAATAATACCCATAATATTTGTAATATGTGTATATTGCCAGTTCCTATCTGTTGCCTTTTGCCAGGCGAATGTAACATTCTGTAATATGTGATCTTAATAGAAAATAGTCTTTGGAACAGTCGACCAAAAGGGTTAACGAACATTCCACCAATAAAGAAAATAGCCTAAAGCTATAAGCTAAGCACAATTGATCAGAAAAGGAAATAATATTAGGGAGACCTCTGCACTGTGTCAAAGTGTATGGAGTATCCTTCTATTATTCAGTAGGTTCAGCAAGCAGATGAACTAATGGGCATTCAGTGAAGAAAACATTCAGCAACAGTAGTAATAGTGCTTCTAAATGTGACAGCTCCCTGATCATTACTCCTAGTTGTTGGGGATCTACCAGCTACCAGCATTCTAACAAACAGTGACTCATTCCCGCCTGGCAAATTTTGTGAAAGTAATCAAAGGGGAGGGAATAGTGCAAAAAATGGTGTGGGGGTTCCCTCCAAAATACCAGGGTGTTCAGGTCTGGCATGGATTTTGGGTGCCGTTTACCTTCAAATTTTGTACCAGATCCTTATCTGAGCATGCAGCCCAGCTTGTCAGGAATGGGGGAAAAATGAGTGTGCACCCTCCCTCTCTTCTGAACCATGCCTGGCCAAATGCCCTCAAGTTGGAGGGTGTACCTTGCTAGGGGAACCCCCTGACAAAGCACCTTGTCCTCATGTTGATGAGTACAAGAGCCTCTTCCTCACAACCCTGGCCTGGCTCCCCCCTACATGATTTGTACCCCTACTCATTTACAAAAAAAAACAAATTTAAATAATAAATAAATACACACACATGCTTGTCCTTTATTTAAAAAAGAAATAGTCCAGAATGTAAATTCAGTGTCAGTCATGCCTCCAGCGATGTCCATATTTAGTCAGTGTTACGTTAGTGGTGGGTCCTGGGAGATGTCATTCATGAAGTAACAGAATCCAACATCCTGTGGGTTTTTTTCTTTTGGCAGGTCAGCATGTGTTGTTTATTGTGGTTGACATGGATCTGCATCACTGGAAGAGGTAACTGCAACAGATCTACATTAGGGGACTTTTTTAAAGTTCCTGCCAAAAACTGTGTGTGTTTTATTTACTGTTAACTTTTCATTCTGTGAATAAGTAGGTAGGGGTACATTACCCATTCATATTGGGAGAGGTATCTTGCCCCCCCTATTGTTAAGGGTGGCTTCAAGATTCTGATAAGCTCCCCCCACAGACCCCTGCAAACACCGGTATGTTGTAGTGGGGAAAGTGCCTTTGTCCTGATCAACATGGGATCAAGGTGCTTTGCCAGGAGTGCCCCCCTGGCAAGGTACATCCACCATGTTGTGTCCTGGTATTGTTTGGGGGGGGGGGGGCACAACTCAATCCTTCTCTTTCCTGTCCAACCAGGCTGCATGCTTTGATAAAGTTATTTTATGGATTACACCTTTTTTATTTTTTTACACTATCACTGCCCCTTTGATCACATGCACCTGTCAGCCTGGAATCCCAGACAGCTGAATGGTATTAATACCACTGCTAAATGTTCCACTTTTTTACTCTTTCATCTTTTGCTTATTTTTTTTTTTTTTTTTTACCATTTGTAAACATTTTTAGTTATATCTGTTTGTTTGCGTCTGTAATGCTGCATAAAAATGATGCATGTTTTTTAGATGTATTTATTTCATATGTAAAGAGATTTACCAGGTTTGTGCAATAAACATATTTTGTTGCCTTTACAATAAGGAGAATTGCAGGACAAAAAATGCCACTCAGAATATTTGGAATGTTACTAACTATTCCTGCTGGACATGCTATAAAATGGAAGACGTTACTGAAAAACTACTTTCTCAAAATGCTAATTGGCTGGCTGTTATGGTTTCAGAACTTCTCTCTTTGCCATGCTGGGGGTTTATGGCCTCTACAGCTTCCTCCTCCTTGATTCCCTCCCATACTTTGCTGATTCCCACTATCAATAGATCCTGGGCACCATAATTACAGGTAATTTCTACTCCATGATCTTTGCTGAGTGGATTAATATCAATGTCCAACAGGTGGGATGTGTTATGCTGAGGCAGGAGGGGTGATGGTTCTATCCTCTCACCAATCTATCCAATCTATCCAAAATGAAAATGAAAGAAAATAATGCTTTTGGCTTTAGATACACTTTAACAAAGATCAACAAACATTTGCTTTGTTTCTAAAAAGTACTCTTTATTAGCAAAGTTTTAAAATGAGAAATTTATCAAGTATAACTGTATGCAAGAACTGGTTCAATATAAATATATATTTGGTAACAAATGAAGCAATATTGGAAAATAATTACACAATACCAACCATATGAACCCAAATATAGACAAAAATGTAGAATTGTATTCTGATGGTATTGCTTCCCCCCAGTTTTAAAAGTTAATTGCAGTTATGTCTTGTCTTTTCTGAAGAAAATGAGACATACTGTAGGTTTATTAGAACATTCACTGTATTCTGGTTTGGCCTGCAATAACTTCCTACTGGCATGATGTATCTCACTTCTAGACTCCTCACACCTCACTGGTATTTTGTGCTGCTTTTCCTTCCCCTAGCTTGAGCTCTGTTGTACAGGAACTGCAACATCATTATAACAAATCAAATTTAGGTACTTACACTGCCGGCATTAAAAATACATTTATTGATATACTAATAAATACAGAGCTGCATCAGTGTATGTCTTTTATATCTATGTGCACACTAAGGAAAAAGATACCCCCAGGTGCTGCCTATTAAGATTAATCTACTACCAATCAATAAATATGTGTATAAAAAAGGGTGGTGATAGGGAGTTAAAAAATGGATGGGAGGGAGCTATTTGGTATATACTATAGATGGATACTCAAATGAATAAAAGCCTGAATTTAGCTCAACCTGTATCAGATAAAACGTATACAACTCACTGCATGTGCTTATATACTAAATTACAAAAATGTTTATTGGTAGCAAAAAATATCATATGAAAAGTCAAACCATACAGTTAAAATCAAACCAGACATCTGACATACATGTAATAACCTAACCCCCCCCCCCCCCCCACATTGGAAGTCCATCTCACTCAAATGTGTAGGACTCAAACAGGAAAAAGCTGATATGCACTTCCAAATTCTGATAGTGAGACACCATCCCAGGGAAAGGTGATCATAGTGTGCATATCCAAATCTGTGAGCTGCAGCACCCAGGGAGAAGTGATGGTTAATGTGTGTCTTTTTTACCCACCAGCTCAGCTGTAATTATTCTTGCCAATTGGTAGTCTATTGTATATTTTATTATGCTTTTTTTTTCAAGAAGATAAAGTAGTTGTAATCCCTTACATATACCCAGTAAAGTGACTGGCGTCAGGTGATACATAGAGATGAAACAAATCCACCTACATAAGTTGCACCTGTCTATCTGCAGTCTTCTCTTCTCTACATCCACTCAAAGTCCAGAATTTATAATGTTTGTTTGAACTGTCAGAAAAAAAGGGGTTGAGAGCTAAGATCATGCAATGCTGAGATCAGTGAGGAGCACTCAGAGAGATGATTGGAGGGAAGGCATACACCCTCCTTCACACATGGGAGAAGAGCTGAGGCTGTCAATTACAGGCTGTGTGCTGGAGGTCCCTGCTGTCACCATTTTTCTCTTGGTATCAGGAAAACTTGCCAAAAGTGATTTATGTGGATAGCAGAGGAATGCAGCAGCAGACAGAAAAGACACTTAGTGTTCTTAGTTAACTACTTCAATACCAGTCACTTTCACCCCCTTCCTGCCTGCCTAGGCCAATTTTTAGCTTTCAGCCCTGTCACAATTTGCATGACAATTGTCCGGTCATGTAACACTGTACACAAACTAAATTTTTAGAATTTTCTTCCCACAAATAGAGCTTTCTTTTGTGATATTTGATCACCACTGTTTTTTTTTTTTTAAATACATTTTTCTTTGTTTCTGTTATACAATTTTGTTTTCTCCTTCACCGACAGGCACTGATGAGGCTGCACTAACGGGCACTGATGGGAACTTATGAGGTGGCACTGATAAGGTGGCACTAATGGGCACTGATGAGGAGGCACTAATATTCAGCACTGATATGCAGCACTGATGGGCACTGATATGCAGCACTGATAGGCACTAATGGGTGGCACTGATGGGCACTAATAGATGGCACTGATAGGCAGCACTGATGAGGAGGCACTGACAGTCATTACTAATGGGCATTGTGCACACAATCAGGATAACGGAGCCACCTTTCGGACGTCAATCCGCAGGCTAGCGGCAAGTAGTTAAGACAAGTATACACTATAGTGGGTAGGGATGGGCTGAGCACCCCCCGGTTCAGTTCACACCAGAACAGGCAAAAAATTTGTGCGTACATGCAAACCCTATTAAAGTCAATGGGACACTAACATGAAAAATCAAAAGTGTTCATTTTAAAGGCTTATATGCAAGTTATTGCCATAAAAAGTGTATGGGGACTCGGGTACTGCCCTAGAGGATATGTATCAATGCAAAAAAAAAGTTTTTAAAACAAATGTTTTTTTCAGGCGCAGTGATTTTAATAATGATTAAAGTGAAAAAATATCAATGAAATATTCCTTTAAATATCATGCATGGGGGGTCCCCTTAGTCTGCCTGTAAAGTGGTGCATCTGTGTGATGTTTAGAACAGTGCCACAGCAAAATTACATTTCTAAAGGAATAAAGTCATATAAACTTGAATGTGGCTGTAATGTATTTTTGTACGTGGCTGTAATGTATGTATTGCTGGCTCCTGGCAATATAGATAAAATATCAAGGAAAAAAACAGAGTAGGGTCCCCCCAGTCCATACCAGGCGCTTTGGGTCTAGTATGAATTTAAAAAAAAATTGACATGGGGGTGCCCCCAAAATCCATACCAGACCTTTATCTGAGCATGCAGTCTGGCAGGATAGGGGGGACAAGTGAGTGCCCCCCTCCTGAACCGTACCAGGCCACATGCCCTCTGCACGCCCCCAAAGCACCTTGTCTCCGTGTTGATGGGGACAAGGACCTCTTCCCAACAACCCTGGGCTGTGGTTGTTGAGGTCTGTTGGCGGGGGACTTATTGGAATCTGGAAGCCCCCTTTAACCCCTCCAGATCCGCGCTATTGCCGAAGTACGGCTCCAGCGCGGATCTGAATTGCCGGGACGACGTCCATGGACGTCGTCCCCTTTACCCGCCCCCCACCCGATCGCGGGCGCGCTGCCCGGATTTTCTGTGATCGCTGTGTCCCTTGGACACAGCCAATCACAGATCGTGGTAAATGGCCAATCACAGCGGCCATTTACCACATCAACAGCGGGTCCAATGAGAGATGATCTCAAATGTAAACATATGAGATCATCTCTCGTTGCCTGCCTTCTCTCCTCACACAGACACCGCTGTGTGAGGAGAGAGAGATCGTTCCCTGCTGCAGTTTACTGTGAGTGCATAACACACTTCACCTGTGCCCCCCATTATAGTGCCATCTGCCAGTGCCATCTGCCAGTGCCTCTTCCAGTGCCATCTGCCAGTGCCTCTGCCAGTGCCATCTGCCAGTGCCATCTGCCAGTGCCACCAGTCAGTGCCACCAGTCAGTGCCACCAATCAGTGCCACCAATCAGTGCCACGTAGCATCAGTGCCACGTAGCATCAGTGCCACATGTCATCAAAAGTGCCACCTGACCTGTCATCAGTTTCACGTGTCAGTGCCACCTGACCTGTCATCAGTGCCACATGTCAGTGCCACCAGTGCCACCGGACCTGTCATCAGTGCCACATATCAGTTCCACCTAACCTGTCACCAGTGCCACATATCATCAGTGCTACCTGACCTGTCATCAGTGCCACGTGACCTGTGCCACCTGACCTGTCATCAGTGCCACGTGTCAGTGCCAGCAGTGCCACCGGACCTGTCATCAGTGCCACACATCAGTTCCACCTAACCTGTCACCAGTGCCGCATATCATCAGCGCTACCTGATCTGTCATTAGTGTCACCTGACCTGTCCTCAGTGGCACGTGTCAGTGCCACCTGACCTGTCATCAGTGCCACGTGTCAGTGCCACCGGACCTGTCATCAGTGCCACGTGTCAGTGCCACCGGACCTGTCACCAGTGCCACATATCAGTGCTACCTGATCTTTCATCAGTGTCACCTGACCTGTCATCAGTGCCACCAGACCTGTCATCAGTGCCACCAGACCTGTTATCAGTGCCACATATCAGTGCTACCTGATCTTTCATCAGTGTCACCTGACCTGTCATCAGTGCCACCAGACCTGTTATCAGTGCCACATATCAGTTCCACCTAACCTGTCACCAGTGCCACATATCAGTGCCATCTGATCTGCCGTCAGTGTCACCTGACATCAGTGCCCATCACCTCATTAGTGCCATAGGTGTCATCAGTGCCAACTAGTGCTGCAACAATGGCAAAAAGATCTTTTTCTCTGGAGGAGGCCTACAATATTCTCGCAGCTGAGGAGAGCAACGGGGAGCTCTCTCCTGCAAGTTCCTCTGAGTCTGAGCCAGAGTCTGATATGGCCTACGATCCGGTCTCAAGTAGTGAATTAGACCTGGACTCAGATGAGGAATATTGTCCACCCACCAGACGAAGGCGCGTTGATGAGGAGGCAATACCGTCCACCAGCACCGCTTTGCCATC
>BLSH010015899.1:1294221-1306938 GCA_018402905.1 Glandirana rugosa
TCACCTACGTAAGTGACTCGTCCTTTCACTCGATGTTTCCGAAGTTTTATTTAATCGACTAAACCTTCTGGCGAGTTCTTCTTTATTATTTTTTAAATCCCCCTATGGTCTCAGCCAGGTCGGGTTACTTGATTGTTTAAAACACGTCGCCGATTACTTTATTGATCAGGGTTTGGAGTCACTGTAACTTGATACACACCTATCCCGGGTAGCGTAGGGGTTTGGCTTTAAGGAAGTCGGTGCATTTTTCCATTCCATGACACCAAGAGCTTAGTTGGGAAGCCCCAATGATAGATAATTTTGTTGTTACGGAGGATTTTTGTCAGGGGTTGTAGTTTTTTCCTGTTGCACGCTGTCTGTTGAGAAATGTTGGTAAAAAGAGATATGTTCTGAAACTCATCTGGGACAATAGGATTCTGTTTGGCTGCTGCCATGACACGTTCTTTGGCATGAAAATAGTGGACTCTAGCGAGCGTATCCCTAGGTGCTGTGTCCTGAAGGAATTTCGGTTTGGGGATGCGATGGGCCCTATCCACACATAGTTCAATGTCACTGAGGTTTGGGACTAGTTATTTCATTAGCCGCTGCACAAAATTTGTTAGTTCATTGGGCTGGACCGACTCTGGTATCCCCCTAAATTTTTTATTATTTCTTCTTGAGCGGTCTTCCAAATCAGCTAATTTATTTTGAAGCCTTTGTAGCTCACTTTCCTGCTCAGTGAATGCATCCACTAGGTCATTATGGGCCTCATACATATCCGCTATTTTAGATTCTAAATGGTGTATTTTCTCATCATGTATCTGGACCGTATCATGTAGCGGGTTTATCATGTCTGAGAAGTCCTTGAATAACGTGTTCCTTAGCGAGAGGAGCATATTTTTCATGGCATGTTCAGAGACCGCCTGGTCTGAGGCTGGAAATGCCTCTATAGGGGTGCTGTGCTGTGGCGCCTGTGAGTAGGCCTGAAGTGTTGCGGCCTGCAGACCCTGGAGCAGAGCGTCTCCCTCCCTTCTCGGTTTAGCCTTTACTGGGCTGCGGGAAGCAGGGGAGAGGGGGGAGAGGAATCCTGCTGGTATCCCGCTTGCTCAGCACTACAAAGGCTCCCTGGTTGGGGCGGATGGCCGCCGTGATGTTGGCCGTTCGTTCCCCCCATGCTGCTCCCGGCGCCATGCTGCCTACCTTGTTGTGGCGTCGCTGGGTAAAAGTCCGTGAGCCGCTGTGGCTGTTTGTACTGCTTCTTCCTCTTACTCATCTTGTTGCCAAGGTGTTCTTTGTCTCCCGGGCTGGTTTTGCGGCTCAGAGGGGTCACCTCCCTGCTTCTATTTGTTGCTTAAGCTGCGAGGGCGCCAGAGCTCCTGAGTTAAGCGGCCATCTTCTCCGCCGGCCGGACACGCCCTGACAGAATCAATTTAAAACCTAACTTCCGAAAATATTTTTAGATAAAATGGGGAGGCGGTAAACTTTTTGTTGGTCTACAACAAAATGGTGCCCTTCCGCACACTGTCCAGTATACTATCAGTCACAACTGTGTTAAAGTGGCTTCCGCTTGGTCTCCACCCATGGAAGCACCCCCCTCTAATGCAAATCGAGCAATTTGGGACTTAATTGGCTTCACAATTAAGCCCCAGATTGGCCACATTAGAGGGGGGTACTTTCATGAGTGGGGACCAAGCTGAAGCCACTTTAACACAGTTGGGACTGTTAGTATGCTGGATAGTGTGCAGGAGAGTACCATTTTGTTGTATTCTTATGATCAAGCTTGACAAGCCTGCACTCAGCCCTACCAGCACATGGAAGCAGTATGAGTTGGCTAGAGTAATATACAAGGGTTGTAATGTATATGGTGAATTGGCGTTGCCAGAAAAGGATAAATGTGCTACTACTAAAGCGTACCTAGTAAAAGTGATGATTGTGTAATACAATACTAAAGTGCAGTATCTATGGACCAGTAGGCCAAGACCCTTAAGGCAAATGTGCAAACCCTGCGAAAATGTGCAAACCCAGCAAGAAATAGTGCAAATGTAACAGTCAAATAATCACGCTTTTGCTCCACTCCTTCGGAGCAATGTATATAACCCAGCAATAAAAAATCAAATGCCAGACCAATGCTACCGCTCAGAGCGGTGTGTGCAAATCAGCAAAAAATAATAATATGTGTGTGCAGTTTCAACAATAGATGTTATAAAGCAAAATGATAAATGTGTAATTCAACAACACTAGTGCAAATTCAGCAAACCGGTGGTCCCACACTTGTACTGATCACTCAGCACAATGTGTGTAGGTCCAATAATCCAACAGACATAATCAGTTAAAGTTATAAGTGCAAGTCCACGGACACTTATTCAGCCTGGGGCCGCGTGGAGCAGTAGGCTTAATCTTATAACACCCGTATAATTCTGAGGGCTCCCCTAGTCGGGCTCTGCAGAGCCATATCTCCATGCACTGCCTGTCTGTCTGCAGCTTTCAACCAGCACAATGCCGCTCTGTGTATATGTGCCCTGTATTGCTCGCTGTGTGTCCCTCAGATGTTTTAAGAAGGAATCCGATCATGCATCTACAAGAAAAAAAGGAGAGAGAGAAACCTCCATGGTGTAATACTGTAGGATACCATGCAAGCCAAGTGCCTGCCCGTACTCACAATTCCCAAGTCAGAGAGAGCGCCTGTGAGATCACTGCTAGTCTCTGGTGCTGTAGAGCGAGGTAGCGGCGTGACTCTTACTTACGCGTTTCATCATCAGACATCATTGGATGCGACGTCATCTTGCTACACCCTCGCTCATTTATACTTCATTGTGCCCAAGCACCCATAGGTCATGTGACTTGTGGCCATGATTAGGATCTCCATAGTTGTCTGTCATCATTCTTGTTGCGCAAAGATTTAAACATTTAAAAATGGGCGTGCAAATCCTAAACCTTTATTGATACATACATGCTCCCCGGGTCATAAGTCCCAATCATCTAGGACTGGAAAATACTTCGAACCTCGGGCGCAGCCTAATATAAATTTAAGATTACATAAAACCTGTAAGAATCTTATAAAATACTAGAGGCTTATTGAAATTCATAAAATCATAAAAATTCATAAAAGTTATTATACAGAAGGCATGTCAAGGGCCTGTAAAAAGATTATATAAAAATCACTAAAAAGTTATATCAAAAGTGATATTTTTTTGCATATACATTATGTAGGAACTGGACCTGCTCAAATTAATGATTAGGGGAAATGCTTATTAGGTAGAGAAATTGAAGAGGAATATATCAGATAAATAATGAAATGGCTGAAAAGTAATGAATAGCTGAATTCTGAATGAATAGCCAACAAATACACCTATCACTAGATCTTTATATTTATTTTTATTTTTGTTTTTGTTCTATTTCTATTTTTATTTTTATTTTCATATTTTTATTTTTATGTTTATTTTTATTTTGATTTTGATTTTCATTTCATTTTTATTTCCATTTTTTTTAATTCTCTTTCTCATTCTTATTTTATTTTTATTTTATTTTTTCATTTTTCTCCCCACCCTTGTTGTTATTTTCCAGCTATTCATTAGTATTACTTTTCAGCCATTTCATTATTTATCTGATATATTCCTCTACCTAATAAGCATTTCCCCTGATCATTAATTTGGACAGGTCCGGTTCCTACAGAATGTATATGCAAAATCACAATACTTTTGATATAATTTTTTAGAGATGTTTTATATAATCTTTTTACAGGCCCTTGACATACCTTCTGTATAATACTTTTTATGATTTTTTATGATTTTATGAATTTCAATAAGTTTCTAGTATTTTTATAAGATTCTTACAGGTTTTATGTAATCTTAAATTAATATTAGGCTGCGCTTGAGGTTTGAAGTATTTTCCAGTCCTAGATGATTGGGACTTACGACCCGGGGAGCATGTATGTATCAATAAAGGTTTAGGGTCTGCACGGCCATTTTTAAATGTTTAAATCTTTGCCAGTTACGGCTCGCAACAAGAATGATGACAGGCACAGATGGAGATCCTAATCATGGCCGCAAGTCAAATGACCTACGGGTGCTTGGGCACAATGGAGTATAAATGAGCGAGGGTGTAGCAAGATAGCGTAGCCTCCAATGATGTCTGATGACGAAACGCGTAAGTAGGAGCCAGCACGTCACGGCGCTACCTCGCTCTACAGCACCAGGGACTAGCGGTGATCTCACAGGCACTCTCTCTGACTTGGGAATTGTGAGTATGGGCAGGCACTTGGCTTGCAGGTTATCCTATAGTATTACACCATGGAGGTTAATCTCTCTCCTTTCTTTCATGTGGATGCATGATTGGATGCCTTCTTACAACATTTGAGGGACACACAGCGAGCAATACAGGGCACATATAAACAGAGCGCCATCACGCTGGTTGAAAGCTGCAGACAGACAGGCAGCGCACGGAGATACGGCTCTGCAATGCCCGACTAGGGGAGCCCTCAGAATTATATGGCTGTTATAAGATTAAGCCTGCTGCTCCACACGGCCCCAAGCTGAATAAGTGTCCATGGACTTGCACTTATAACTTTAACTGATTATGTCTGTTGGATTATTGGACCTACACACATTGTGCTGAGTGATCAGTACAAGTGTGGGACCACCGGTTTGCTGAATTTGCACTAGTGTGGTTGAATTACACATTTATCATTTTGCTTTATAACATCTATTGTTGAAACTGCACACATATATTATTATTTTTTGATGATTTGCACACACCGCTCTGAGCGGTAGCATTGGTCTAGCATTTGATTTTTTATTGCTGGGTGATATACATTGCTCCGAAGGAGTGGAGCAAAAGCGTGATTATTAGACTGTTACATTTGCACATAATCATATTGCACATTTTCTTGCTGGGTTTGCACATTTTCACAGGGTTTGTACATTTGCCTTAAGGGTCTTGGCCTATTGGTCCATAGATATTGCACTTTAATATTGTATTGCACAATCATCACTTTTAATAGGTACGCTTTAGTAGTAGCACATTTATCATTTTCTGGCAGAGCCAATTCACCATATACATTACAACTAGAGTTGAGCGGACACCTGGAAGTTCGAGTTCGTCGGGTTCGGCAGAACCTCGTGAAACCGTTTGGGTTCGGCACCGAACTCGATCCGAACTTGACCCCGGACACCGAACCCCATTGAAGTCAATGGTGACCCGAACTTTTGGGCACAAAAATGGCTGTAGAAAAGTAATGGAAAGGGCTAGAAGGCTGCAAAAGGAAGCAAAATGGGGGTAAGAGTAGGACAAGTGCCCTGCAAACAAATGTGGCTAGGGAAATAACTTAAAATCACATAAAAAAATAAAAATGGGAGGAGGAGGTGGATGTGGAGTAGGAGCCTAGAGGTTGACTAGGCCGTGACCATAGCAGTGTAGGTGGAAGTGGCGGTGGTGGAGGAGGAGGAGGAGGAGGAGGTAGCCAACACAGTTTTTTGTTTGTTTGTTTGTTTTTAGAATTGGGGTAGCCCCCAAAATATTGAGACATATTCAAAAAAAAAAAAAGGATACCAATGGCTGTGTGAGGCCGGTCTAAATGTCTATTCTGCACAAGGTACAGACAAGTCTTGTGGGATCCATGCCTGGTTCATTTTAATAAAGGTTAGCTTGTCATGTTGGCTGTGGACAGGCGCTGCGCTTGTCTGTGATAACACCCCATGTCGTACTAAACACACGTTCAGACAATACACTGGCTGCAGGGCAGGCCAGCACCTCCAAGGCATAAAGGGCAAGCTCAGGCCATGTGGCCAATTTGGAAACCCAGA
The DNA here is from genome assembly GCA_018402905.1 of Glandirana rugosa. NCBI lineage: Eukaryota > Metazoa > Chordata > Amphibia > Anura > Ranidae > Glandirana > Glandirana rugosa. Next base: position 1,300,002 of record BLSH010015899.1, read on the forward strand.
AGTTGAATGGGGCAGACCCATCAGTCAGTACGTGTAGGTGTGTGCACACATACTGTTCCACCATGTTGCTGAAATGCTGCCTCCTGCTAAGACCTTGCCTATCAGCTGGTGGTGCTGATTGTGGTGCAGTGCTTCTGACAAAGCTTTTCCACATTTCGGCCATGCTAACCCTGCCTTCTGAGGTGCTGGCGGTGCCACAGCTGCGTTGGTGACCTCTTCCTCCTCCTCATCCTCTGCCTTCGCTGCTGACAAAGCTTTTCCACATTTCGGCCATGCTAACCATGCCTTCTGAGGTGCTGGCGGTGCCACAGCTGCATTGGCGACCTCTTCCTCCTCCTCTGCCTTCGCCTTGTGCTTCCACTGAGCCCCCGGTGTCATTTGGGAATGCCCTCAGCAGCACGTCTACCAGAGTGCACTTGTAGTAGCGCATCTTCCGATCATGCTCCATTGAGGGAATTAAGGACGGCACGTTGTCCTTGTACCAGGGATCCAGCAGGGTGGCCATCCAGTAATCAGCACAAGTTAAAATGTGGGCAACTCGGCTGTCGTTGAGCAGGCAATGCAGCATGTAGTCGCTCATGTGTGCCAGGCTGCCCAGAGGCAAAGACAAGCTGTCCTCTGTGGGAGGTGTATCATCTGTGTCCTCCGTATCCCCCCAGCCACGTTCCAGTGATGCCCACGAGCTGCGTTGGGTGCCACCCTGCTGTGAACACGGTTCCTCCTCCTCTTCCTCCTCCTCCTAATCATACTCATCCTCCTCATCCTCCAGAACTGTCCCCTGGCTTGAAAATTTTTGACCTGGCCTATGCTGGTGCAGGAACCCACCCTCCGAGCCACTTGTGAATGACTGGCCTGATAACCATGGAAATGACCCTTCTTCCTCCTCCTCCTGTGCCACATCCTCTACCATCATCGCCTGAAGTGTTTTTTCAAGGAGACATAGAAGTGGGATAGTTACGTTGATAACAGCGTCATCGGCACTGGCCATGTTGGTGGAGTACTCGAAACACTGCAATATGGTACACAGGTCTCGCATGGAGGTCCACTCCTTGGTGGTGAAGTGGTGCTATTCCGCAGAGTGACTGACCCGTGCGTGCTGCAGCTGAAACTCCACTATTGCCTGCTGCTGTTCGCACAGTCTCTCCAGCATGTGCAAGGTGGAGTTCCACCTTGTGGGTACTTGCATAGGAGGCGGTGAGCAGGAAGGCTGAAGTTGCGCTGCAGCGCAGACAGGGGAGCAGCAGCAGGGTGAGAACGCCGAAAGCGCACACAGACGGCCCGCACTTTCTGCAGCAGCTCTGACATATCCGGGTAGTTTTTTAGAAATTTCTGCACCACCAAATTCAGCACATGCGCCAGGCAAGGGATGTGAGTCAAACCGGCTAGGCCCAGAGCTGCTACGAAATTTCACCCATTATCGAACACCACAAGGCCGGGCTTGAGGCTCAGTGGCAACAACCACTCATCGGTCTGTTGTTCAATGCCCGTCCACAGCTGCTGTGCAGTGTGGGGTTTATCCCCAAACATATCAGTTTTAAAACAGCCTGCTGTCGTTTACCCCTGTATGTGCTGAAGTTGGTGGTGAAGGTGTTACGCTGAGCGGATGAGAAGGTGGTAGCGCAGGAGGAGGAGGAAGCGCAGTAGGAGGAGGAGGCAACAGGAGGCAAAGAGAAATGCCCTGCAATCCTGGGTGGCGGAAGGACATGCGCCAAAAGGCTAGTCACCTTAGGCCCACCCACCACTACATTTGCCCAGTGTGCAGTTAACGAGATATAGCATCCCTGCCAGTGCTTACTGGTCCACGTATCAGTGGTTATGTGGACCTTGCCACAGATGGCGTTGCGCAGTGCACACTTGATCTCATCCCCGACTTGTTTGTGCAGGGAAGGGATGGCTCACCTGGAAAAGTAGTGGCGGCTGGGAACCACGTACTGTGGGACAGCCACCGCCATCAGGTTTTCAAAACTGTCCGTGTCCACCAGACGGAATGACAGCATTTCAAAGGCCAGGAATTTTGAAATGCTGGCATTCAGGGCCAGGGATCGCGGGGGGTAGGGGGGTACTTCCTTTTTCTCTCCAGTGTTTGGGAGATGGAGAGCTGTAAGCTTCCATGGGACCATGTGGAAATGCTTGGGGATGATGGCGGACATGGTGGCGTTGCTGTCACATCGTCTGTTTGCTGGGTGGCAGGTGACACTGGCACTGTAGAGGTGGAGGAAGAGGCCGAGGCAGCAGCAGAAGAGGAAGCAGGAGGAGGCCGAGACCTTTCTTGGATTTTGTTTTGCTTTGCATTTAGATGCCTGGTCATGGAGGTTGTGCTCAGGTTTAGAACATTTGTGCCTCGCTTCAGCCTCTCATTGCACAGTGTGCAAACCACTTGTGTCTTGTAGTCAGCACATTGTCTGAAGATCTGCCATGCCGGGGAATGCCTTTGAGCTGCCTTTGGTGTGCTAGGTCCCTGGGTGCGGTGGGTAGTAGCAGGCCTACTGTCTAGGGGATGCTCTCTCTGCTTTTGCAACCTGCTTTCTCTTTTGCTGTGCTGGTGCCTCTGTGTGACTACCACCTTTTCCTCCAAACTGCACACGTCACTCACATGACCTTCATTCCATGTGGTGTCTAGGACCTCATCATCCTCCACATCATCTTCCACCCACCCTTCACCACTGCCCTCCTTGTCAGCCTGCACACTGAGGAAAGCCGCAGCAGTTGGCACCTGTGTTTCGTCATCATCATCACAGACGTGCTGCCGTGGTGTTTCCATGTCCTCATCCTGAATCAGAAGTGGTTGGGCATCAGTGCACTGAATGTCTTCCACTTCTGGGCCAGGGCTATGTGGATGGCCCACAGAAAGCACAGTAGCAGAGTCATCAAAAAGCATAAGAGACTGCTGCATGACTTGCGGCTCAGACTGCTTGGTTAATTTACCAGGGTCTGAGGTGAAAAACAAATGGCCATGAGGTTCAGGTGCCAACTCTGAGCTTTCATCAAGGGACCAGGTGGGAGACAATGTGAAGGAACTGGAGGCATTGTCAGCCACCCAATCTACTATCGCCTGTACTTGTTCTGGCCTCACCATTCATTGAGCAGCATTCGGGCCTACCATATAACGTTGAAGGTTCTGTCGGCTTTCTGAGGAAGGTGTTTCACTTGTGCGTGTAGCTGGCACAGGTCGACCATGTCCTCTCCTTGCAACAGGAGCTTCAGCAACAACACCAGCACCAGCAGCACCACGACCACCACCACGTCCCTTATTTGACGCTCTCCTCATTCTGAACACAAATGTACTATGTAGCACTATTTATTAATACAAAAAAAAGAATAATAAATTATTATTTTTTTTTTTTTTTTTTTAAAGAAAATTGTAGATGCAGTTTTTATTTTTGTGCAAGAAATGCACCGCTCACACCAGCAGCAGGAACCTCTCCATACACCAGTATGAGATGATTTTAGAATGATAATCTGTCTTTCACAACACCAACAGGAACCTCTCCCTAATGCAGTAGGAGATGGCTTTATAACGATAAACTCTCCCTCAGAGCACCAACAGGAACCTGGCCCTAATGCAGTAGTAGTTGTTTTTAGAACGATAATCTCTCCCTCAGAGCACCAACAGGAACTTGGCCCTAATGCAGTAGTAGTTGTTTTTAGAACAATAAACTCTCCCTCAGAGCACCAACAGGAAACTGGCCCTAATGCATTAGTAGATGTTTTTAGAATGATAATCTCTCCCTCAGAGCACCAACAGGAACCTGGCCCTAATGCAGTAGTAGTTGTTTTTAGAACGATAATCTCTCCCTCAGAGCACCAACAGGAACCTGGCTCTAATGCAGTAGTAGTTGTTTTTAGAACAATAAACTCTCCCTCAGAGCACCAGCAGGAACCTGGCCCTAATGCAGTAGTAGTTGTTTTTAGAACGATAAACTCTCCCTCAGAGCACCAACAGGAACCTGGCCCTAATTCAGTAATAGTTGTTTTTAGAATGATAAACTCTCCCTCAGAGCACCAAGAGGAACTTTTCCCTAATGCAGTAGTAAATAGTTTTAGAATGATAATCTCTCCCTCAGAGCAGGAACAGGAACGTTTCCCTAATGCAGTAGTAGATGGTTTTAGAATGAGAATCTCTGCCTCAGAGCACCAACAGTTACGTTTCCCTAATGCACTAGAAGATGGTTCTGAACGCTAATGTCTCCCTCACAGCACAGACAGGAACATCTCCCTAATGCACTATAAGATGGTTCTGATACGCTAATGTCTCCCTCACAGGACCGCAATGAAGGTCTCCCTAATGCAGTCTGAGATGGTTGTGAACGTTAATCTTTCCCTCGCAGCAGCAACATGAAGCTCTCCCTAATCTATTCTGAGACGATCTGACACACGGCGCTACGTGACTCCAGCCCCATATAGAGGCTGGGTCACATGATGCACTGGTCAATCACAGCCATGCCATTAGCAGGCATGGCTGTGATGGCTTCTAAGGGCAAACTAGTGATAAGCTTGTTGATTGGCTGCACAGCAGCTATAGAAAAGGCGCCAAAAATACCTAAATACCAAACCCGACCCCAGACTTTTTTTTTAATGTACGGGATCGGGTTCGGGGCACGGACACCCCAAAGTCCGGTACGGACCCGAATTTTACAGTCCTGGTTCGCTCAACTCTAATTACAACACTTTATACATACACTTCTTAGAAGTGTTTTTGGTGAAGGCAGCAGCCAAACAGTTTGACATTGGACATTAGATCCCAACAAATAACTCACTGAATCCATCTAGGCAGCGCCAGCCCATCAGTAGCATTCATATTTTCCAATATACAAGGGTGTCTTGAGTGGTACTGTTTAAACTTTTTGTTGGGTTTTTATTGCCATCTGTGCCCTATTTGCAGAGATTTTTTTTCACTTTCTTGTTCCTGTGACACCAGGACAAGATATGGGCGAAGTGGTTGTCACTATGTCAGGAAAGCATAGATGGTAATACCACTGTCAGAATTGGAGAGCTTTCCCTTGTCCTGACAGCAAGTGGGATTACACCTTAAGGGCACAGATGGTTTCAAAAACTAACAAGGGCTCTAACTAGAAAGTTTGACTGGGGTGAGGCTTGAAAGTGACCCTATCTTGAGAGAAGTATAGGGGCCATTGTATGCCTTCTTCTGAAAATGCTAGATGTCCTGATGTGTCTTTATATTTGTTCCAGGTCAGCAACTCTCAAAGCATTACATTGAATGTGCCAGTTGACAGCCAGGCAACTAGCATTCTCAAAAGGAGAGATTAACAATGACAGCATCCATTCATCTAATGACAGATTCCCTCTATAAATAAAAATGATCCAAGAGTTCTTAGAGCAGTACAGCAGCAGATTATATTGAATGCTTCTACACTCTAACTGATGCTGATTTGTAAAAAGTTCCCTTCCTAACATCACCCAGTCACTACCATTTCCCATCTTCACCTTCCCCTGTCAGTCAGATGCTGTGCACTGAGCTTTTTTTCATATGGAAGAGCCCATTTAATTTACCTCTAATTATTAGTTGCTGCAGACAATTGGAAACCCAGGGCCATCTTTAATATTGATTGGTCCCTGGGAAAAAACTTCCTTGAGCCCCCCCCCCCCAAATCCACTTATCAACTATTTGCAGGCAGCGTGGGTTCAAGGGGCAGCTGCTTTGGGCCATACAATAATGACTGGGGCCAGGGCAGCTGCCATTTTTGCCATGTGTTGAAGATGGTCCTGGGGAAAACTATTTCTTATATCAAAGAGTAGGGATGCCTGGGGTTATTTTACCAAGGCTAGGTTCAAACTTGCTCTTTCTCTGAAAAGCGTGTCTGCGGTGGATCACTTTTCGGAGTACAGCTCAGCAGCTGCTGTCAGGCATTCAGGAGGTTATTCTGTTGCCTCCTGCATGTCTGTCAATTTTTTTCTTGTTTCTTGCCAATCAGGAAATGGGACTGATATGCTGTAACTACAAGCCTAGCATCTTGTTTGTGGTTGCAGCACAACCCCATTGACTTGAATGGACGAGTTTGGCAATTCGTTCTTCCTGTCGCCTCTAGGTTTAGGTTTTAAATTGACTGTCAGTGTGCAATTAACCACTTGCTGACCGCGCTATAGACGAATGACTTCTACAGCGCGGTCGCATTATTCTGGGAGGGTGTCCATGGACCACCCCTGGGGGTGCACAGCTGGGAATGTCCGTGACCGTCGGGTCTCCCAGACCCGGCATGTCACGGATCGGGGTAAAGGGCCAATGGCAGCGACCCTTTACCACGTGATCACTCTATCCAATGGACGGAGTGATCACTTGTAAACAAACCGGCTCCTCCCCTCTCCTCGCACCGATTGCACAGTGTGTGAGGAGAGGAGGGAGGGGGTGCAGCAGCTCATCTTATTATTTACTTTTTCTCATTATTCCTGACTCATCCACCTCCCTAGCGCATTATTCCTGGCTCATCCAACTCCCTGGCTCATTATTCCTGGCTCATCCAACTCCCTGGCTCATTATTCCTGGCTCATCCATCTCCCTGGCTCATTATTCCTGGCTCATCCATCCATGCATCCCTGGCTCATTATTCCTGGCTCATCCATGCATCCCTGGCTCATTATTGCTGGCTCATCCATCCGTGCATCCCTGGCTCATCCATCTGTGCATCCCTCGCCCATCCATCCGTGCATCCCTGCCCCATCCATCCGTGCACCCCTGGCGCATCCATCCATGGCATCCATGGCTCATCCATCCATGCATCCCTGGCTCATCCATCCGTGCATCCCTGGCTCATCCATCAGTGCATCCCTGGCTCATCCTTCTGTGCATTCCTGGCCCATCCATCCATGCATCCCTGGCCCATCCATCTGTGCATCCCTGGCTTATCCATCCGTGCATCCCTGGCTCATCCATCCATGCATCCCTGGCCCATCCATCCGTGCATCCCTGGCTCATCCATCC
>BLSH010015899.1:1321451-1337395 GCA_018402905.1 Glandirana rugosa
GTCCCGTGTCATATGTCGAGTCGTAGTGTCCTGTGTCATATGTCGAGTCGTAGTGTCCTGTGTCATATGTCACTTTGTCCACGCTGCAAACTGCCCCCACCTGTTTCACTGTATACTGTGTCCTGTGATGCTGAGCTGTATACTGTGTCCTGTGATGCTGAGCTGTATACTGTGCCCTGTGATGCTGAGCTGTATACCGTGCCCTGTGATGCCGAGCTGTATACTGTGTCCTGTGATGCTGAGCTGTATACTGTGTCCTGTGATGCTGAGCTGTATACTGTGCCCTGTGATGCTGAGCTGTATACTGTGTCCTGTGATGCTGAGCTGTATACTGTGTCCTGTGATGCTGAGCTGTATACTCCTGACACAATATGTGGAATACAGGGGACGGAGTGGGTGGATTCTATAAGGGGTGGGGCTTATTAAAAGTAAGAGGGGTCAAAGGGAAGGGCGGGGCCTGGCGCCCCCCCATCCAAAAACTTCACCAGCCGCCACTGGTGTCAAGCGTGTGTGGCGGCAACCAGGTGAGGAGTACAAAGGGAAGTGTGTCTTGCCTACAGTCAAGCATGGTGGTGGGAGTGTCATGGTCTGGGGCTGCATGTGTGCTGCCGGCACTGGGGAGCTACAGTTCATTGAGGGAACCATGAATGCCAACATGTACTGTGACATACTGAAGCAGAGCATGATCCCCTCCCTTGGAGACTGGGCCGCAGGGCAGTATTCAAACATGATAATGACCCCAAACACACCTCCAAGATGACCATTGCCTAAGCTGGGGGTAAAGGTGATGGACTGGCCAAGCATGTCTCCAGACCTAAACCCTATTGAGCATCTGTGGGGCATCCTACAAATGAGGGCGGAGGAGCGAAAGATCTCCAACATCCCCCAGCTCCTTGATGCCCTCATGGAGGGGTGGGAGAGGACTATAGAGGCAACCTGTGAAGCTCTGGTGAACTCCATGCCCAAGAGGGTTAAGGCAGTGCTGGAAAATAATGGTGGTTACACAAAATATTGACACTTTGGGCCCAATTTGGACATTTTCACTTAGGGGTGTACTCACTTTTGTCGCCTCCGGTTTAGACATTAATGGCTGTGTGTTGAGTTATTTTGAGGGGACAGTAAATTTACACTGTTATGCAAGCTATACAGTCACTACATTGTAGCAAAGTGTAATTTCTTCAGTGTTGTCACATGAAAAGATATAATAAAATATTTACAAAAATGTGAGGGGTGTACTCACTTTTGTGAGATACTGTATATAAATTTAAAAAAAAGTGTTAACCTGTTGTGCAGTCCACATAACGCATACGTGAGTTGGGAAAAAGGGTGGGCTTTAATGTCCACATGCCACACATATGTGTTTCTGTGCACAGTGACTTAGAAAAAACAGTCTGAAAAAATACTAATGCAGCCACCACATTTAAAGACTTGTAAGCTGCAATATACTACCGTAATAGTTCAATTTTGTTTTTGGATTTAAATACACTTCAGTGAAATGCCGCTTTCATTTATATGTAAAGAATTGTGAGCACACAGCTAGAAGAAGTGGCCCGGTGCTTATACTTGGATCGCATGGCCTCATCCCCCATGTAGTTACACTCTAGATTGCTACTTATTATTACTGCCACTGTTGCCATATTTATTCATTTTCTTTTTCCAAAGAAGGATTACATCCTTCACAATTCTGTCCCCAGCCTCTGATCCCAGTATGTGGCCATTTGTCCATTTGCATAACTGAAGTTTGTTAAGCCTACTGACTATCTAACAAATAACAGCATGTCATATCCAGGATAAATGCTGAAATCTCCACTCAACGATGTTTATGATCTAAAGGTGACATTTGCTCAGTGAATCGAGTGCCCTATATTGCACAGCAGTATGTAAATATTAATTGCGCCGCTGACAATACACCGTGCTGCAATAGGAAAGAACAGACATGCATGTAAGTCTTCGAGGGTCATTTACCAAGAGAAGATGATAAATTACATGCCACCTTTTTAAATGTACATGTCACAAAATCGCAGTTGGGATAGACACAACTACATAATAGGGATGTTATTGGTAAGCCTGGCCTCTTTCTTTCTTCCTTTCTTCCACTTTTTACCTAATAACATCACAAGTAATAAAATAATATTTATACCTCTCAAGCAATTAACTCTAAATTAATTTCCAGCTGAAATGTTTTTACTATGCAGTGTTCTTCTCCAAGAACAATTCAATATATTTTTCCTTCAGAGGAATATATTACTGTTGTGTTTAATCTGTCTTAAACTGCGATCATTGGAGTGGTAATTGAACTGTTTTTATGTTTACTATACAAATAGTGCTAGATATTTAAAGCGTAATATCACAGATGTTGTATGGTTCCAGAACATGCTATAGTGTATTAATATGTAGTATGGATGATACAATGTTTTTGCAATATTTTGCATAATTAAGGAGATAGCACATTGTGTGACTATTCATTGCTAAACCAAATACTAAACTAAAGATAATGAGTGTCTGTGTTAAAACAGAACAAAGAAATTTTACATTATTTTTTCATGTTTTTACTCTTTTACTCTTTTCCCATTTTGCATCACAGTTTCCCTGGAAATGCTCTTCTGCTCCCATACCTGGCTTAGGCCTCTTTCACACTGGTAGCTGGGTGGCAGTAAAAACAGGGGTTGATTGCCAAACTAAAGCCTACTATACAGCCAGATGTGCTGCCAGTGTTTTGCATTGTGGCTGTGGCAAATTCAGCTCAGCATGTCAAGCTGACTGATGGTACTACCTGTCAAACTTCAAGGTAACGGACCACAACCATGAGTGACGCGCATAGCTCACAGTTGTGCCCCTTAAGTCCCATTGAAAATTGGGCAACAAAATAAAATAAAAAAATTGAGGAGGTGGCAGGGTCGAAGGGAGAAGTGACACAATGGGGTTTATCTGCTAAAGCTGGAGATTGGAAAATCATTCTTTCTTCTGTAGAGTAACTAATCAGCTTCCATGTTTTATTGCCAAAGCTTAACTGAACAAGCTGAGGTTAGACATTTCTCTGCAGAAGTGAGACTGATTTTGCACTCTCCAGCTTTAGTAATTAAACCGCCTATGAGTCAGTTAATCTGCAGTGCATGGCCATTTGCCATGTGGAGTTTTGATACTCACTGATTTCGTTTTTTTTGGCATTTGAGGTGGGATAGTCTAGGAGAGCTCAGTACTAATATTATTAAAGATGGTGCATCTGAGCATTAAGAGAGCTCCGATTTGAGTATGAACCTAAATTGAACAGTTATTAAGGACAGACTAGAATGAGCTCAGATCAGATTACTTAACTTTTGAGATAGTGACTAGGGCCTCCTGGCCTGTTGCGCATCAAGTGAGTCGTCCAGCCGCAGGAGGGATTGGGACAATAGACGGTGATAGAACCTGGCTTGCTGCACACCACATAACCACTTTTTGTGCCAAACTAGCCCAGTCCACTCAGACGCGCCGGGCCCTTACTGAATATGAAAGGATGTGCTCCCTCCCTGAAACAGACATCTGTTATCTGCATTGTATAAACTATTGCACGTGTCAATAGGTGGTGAGCTCCCACCCTATGCCAGGGTGTGGTCCAGAGTACTGGCTGAGGACCCCCGAATGCTTCTATTTTACTCACAAATCCACTATTTCCTGTTACGCACAGGAAAAAAATTACAAGCTCCTATCTAGGTGGTACAGGAACCCCCTCTCCCTACATAGACCATTCACATCCACATCTCCAACTTGTTGGAGATGCGGATCCCAGGAAGGAAATTATCTGCATATATGGTGGTCCTGTAGTAAGATTCAGCCCTTTTGGATGCAAATTTTTGCAGTTTATAATTCTATATATAACATGTCCTTAACACCTTCACCTTCTCAAAAAAAGAACCTGCTACGTTTTTTCCTTTCTGCAGCTAGACAATTGATCCCCTTGTATTGGAAGTCGGATGTCCCTCCCTCCTTAGCTCTATGGGTTTCAACGGTCAATGATGTGATGCGGATGGAGAAGATGCTTGCCAGAGATACTGATTCTTTTGACAAATAGACCCCCTGGTATGTTTAGATTGAATTCTCTACATCAGACAACCTTAAAAAAATGTTGTAACTTATAGCCACCCCCCCCTTCTGGATGCTCGGATTGCTGGGGAATACCCTCCTCATCTTTTCTTCATTCCAATATCAGACCTCTCTAAACTTGTTCTTTCTATCTCTCTCTCTCTCTTCCCCTATTTTCTGCTTTTCTTGTTTCTTTTTTTTTTTCCTTTCTTCATAGATGAATACGTTTTTATCCTTTTTCTTTCTTTATTATTGTATGGCTGAGCCATTATTGTTGTATAGCACGGTCCTGAGACGATTGAGCTCTAGTTAACTTAATATAATTACATGGACCATCCACTTGTATACTGTCTTATTAGTGTTTTCATTCTGTTTTGCGAAACCAATAAATATATATTTGCCTCTAACTTTTGATAGCTAAGTAGGCTTATATGGGGGTCGAAAACTCATTGAACACAGTCTACATGTCAATGGTGTGCAGGTGACAGGTGGACGTAAACAGGTCCCTGTGCCTCCTCTGCCGTGTCTTCTAGGTGACGGTCCTTCTCTCTCTCTCTTACCCCCCACCCATACTTCTCCGCCAATGTCATCAGAGAATAGCGGAGAGCATGAGGCAGCACAGCTCAGGATGGAGGATGGGAGGAGGAGTGGGCGGGAGGAGGAGCTGGCCAAATTAACTTTTTTTATTTCAATGATTTTTATTGCCATCAATTTTTAAATGTGACAAACAGATCATTACAGAATACAATATTCTTTGTAGTCTATTATTCCTTCAGTCCTGTGTCCTCAATGTCTCCACACTTACATATACAACTTGCTCCATAGGAAGCATTTCTATAAGTATAAACCGGCTCTCCCCCTGCTCCATCCCCCACCACCCATCCCTGGGGGGAGAGGAAAGAGCAAAGAATGGAGGAACAGAACAAAACAAACTCCGAACTTCCCTCTTCAAACAGGGTATTGGATCTCCCTAATCACTCCCGATTCCCCTCCCCACCCGGCGAGGACCCCCCCCCCCATCTTTTGAGGATGGGGTGGAGACCGAAGCCCAGGCCCGGAACGAAGAGTGCAGGTGAAAAAATGAAATAGGGTGAGGACAAGGAACATTATAACACCTGGAAAAGGAAAGAAAGAAGGAAAAAGAAAAAAAAAAAGTAGAGAACATCTAGACAAGAAAATAAGAGTGCACCGTTAGGATTTATTACCAGATTTTTAATCTGCTCATAGTGGGTCCAAGAGATATTTGATCCAAGGATCCCAGGTTTTATCAAAAAGGTCACGTTTATCCTGTAAAATCGCCGAGAGGCGCTCATTTACCATTATCCATGATAGTTTATGTTTCACCAAGTCAAGCCAAATTAACTTTTTAAGGTAACCCACAGGTAATTGATTGCTAGGACACAGGGCAGTTAATATGAAAAGTTACCTGCCCTCTGTCCAGAACTGTGCTACCTCCCGATCTCCCCTGTGCACACAGGCATGACACTCCTATGGAACATTGCTATAAGGGAAAGGGGGGCAGAGGACTCTATTGTGTGTGTTTGGGGGGATGATGCGAAGGGGGGGCAAAGGACAATGAATTCTGACCCTAACGCACTCCTTAACCCTGCATTCTGAGCGTAACGCACTCCTGAACCCTGCATTCTGAGTGCAACACACTCTTGAACCCCGCATCCTGAGCGCAATGTGCTCCTGAACACTGCATTCTGAATGCAATACACTCCTGAACCCTGCATTCTGAACGCAGCACACTCCTGATCCCTGCATTCTGAGTGCAACACACTCCTGAACCCTGAATGCTGAGCATAATGCACTCCTGATCCCTGCATTCTGAGTGCAAAACACTTCTGAACCCTAAATTCTGAGGATAACGCACTCCTGATCCCTGTATTCTGAGCATAATGCACTCCTGATCCCTGCTTTCTGAGTGCAGCACACTCCTGATCCCTGCATTCTGAGCATAATGCTCTCCTGATCCCTGCATTCTGAGCACAACACACTCCTAATCCCTGCATTCTGAGCCCAACGCACTCCTTAACCCTGAATTTTGAGCGGAACACACTCCCGATCCCTGCATTCTGGGTGTAATGCATTCCTAAACCCTGCACTCTTATAATACTTATTTTATTTTTGTTTTGAGTAAACATATTTTGTGAAGTAATAAAAGGTTGGCCTTACTGTCTTTTTTAATTTTTTTTTTTTTTAGGGAGGGCACTTCAGAATTCTCTTTCTATAGGCTCCTGAGATGTAAAATTGACAGCTAGTAACCGACGGTTGTGCCGCATTTACATGCCACGTTTAGCCACATTTAGCCATGTTTGCGTTTAGAAAGGTTATTCTACATTGTAAATGGTCATAAATGTATCTCCATTGAAACCACCTATAAACAAAACGCGGCTAAACGTGAGTTACCGTGTTTAGACATGTTTGCGCGTTGTTACATGCATTTGGCATTTCAAATGCCATTAAACTTTCTTTGAAAAAAAAGCCACCAAACTCAACTGCATATAAATGACTATGTATTACTAAGGGTACATGTACAGATACGATAACATAAAGAAGGATTTAGGGGCTGCTGAAAAAAAATGCCTAACTGCTCATAAACATCCGTTTATCAGCAGCAGTGTACATGAGGCCTTATAGTTAGAGAGGTTATACTCCTCGATTTTATGACTCTTGCTCCCCTGTTGGTAATAAGCCACATAGTATAATATAGATATATAAAAAATGCTTTTTATCTTATTCTGAAATAAAAGTTGTATTTCAGACCTAATTGGGTGATATTTTAGCAGCATGCTAAAAGGAAGATAGAGCAAAGTAACATGAATATAAGGTCATCAGTCTACAGATTCTCCTTTTACTGTCCAGTCACATGCTGGGGTAGGGACAAGAACTATGAGTATCAAGCTACATTCACACTAGAGTTTGTGTCCGGATAGTTGGCTGTGTTCAAAGGACGCTAAATGATACCTCTGGACATGTCTTTATGGACCTTGCTTTGTGCACTGGTCCAAATCATTTGGTGGAGGGGGAAATATGGTGTGGAGTTGTTTTTCAGGGGTTGGGCTTGGCCCCTTTAGTTCCAGTGAAGGGAACTCATACGGCGTCAGCATACCAAGACATTTTGGAAAATGTCATGCTCCAAGCTTTTTGGGAACAGGTTGGGGATTGCCCCTTCCTGCTCCAAGATGACTGCGCACCAGTGCACAAAGCAAGGTCCATAAAGACATGGATGAGTGGATTTGGGGTGGAGGAACTTGACAGGCCTGCACAGAGTCCTGACCTCAACCCAACAGAACCCCTTTGAGATGAATTAGAGTGGAGACTGTGAGCCAGGCCCTCTCATCCACATCAGTGCCTGACATTACAAATGCGCTTCTGGAAGAATGGTCAAACATTTCCATAGACACATTCCTAAACCTTGTGCACAACCTTCCCTGAAGAGTTGAAGCTGTTATGGCTGCAAAGAGTGGGCCAGCTCAATATTAAACCCTACAGACTAAGACTAGGATGCCAATAAAGTTCATGTGCGTGTAAAGGCAGGCGTCCCAATACGTTTGGTAATACAGTGTATATCAGCACGCAGTTATGATTAGGAGCCGTGCCTGCACCAAATTCTAATGTGATGGCTCATGCACCAGTCCACAACACTAGTATTTATGAGGTGGGGAACCTCCTCCTATTAGGAAAACCCAGGTGGGCATAGCAGATATGAAAGAGCCTTAAGCCTGGTACCATAGGCGTGTGCAGGGGGTATGCCAGGTGTGCCTTGGCCCTGACTTCCCCCGCTCATTCATTGTCCAGTGCTGAGGCTGCAGAGAAAGGTATGTGTGTTTGAGCTTTGGGGTGCACACCCTAATGTAATAGGCTGCGCACACCTATGCCCAGTACACACTATCAGTTTTTTTTCATTCAATCCAGCGTGCTGAACAAAAAAAACTGGTGAGTTAGGGAGGAGCTCGCTATACTAGCCATCTAATGTTAGTACGGCAATCTCCCTGCTGAACTATTGTGTTCTGAGAGTGGGACTCCCGCCAGAACAAACTGCCCAGCACTCGCAGCCTTTGGCTGTGAGCACTGATCGGATGCTGACTGGCAGATTTTTTTTCTGGCATGTCCCTTTGACAGAAGCCAGACAGGCTGTTGTACACACCGGCCAAACATTGGCCAGTCTCTGTTGAACCGCCAGATACTGGGCGATATTCGGCCTGTGTGTAGCAGGCTTTAGGGAGCCTCAAGGATGCCATTGGAGCATATATCAGGGACCCTTGTTAAGAGCAATGAATGCTTCCTCTAACCATTTTGCTCATACATTATTCGTTTTTTTTCTTCCTGCCCCTATTTTCATATGTGTCTCGATATAGAGGAAGAATTGAATTAATCAGACAAATTCCTAGCATAGAAAAATAACAGGTCCAAGGGCTTTCTTTTGGCAACAGTGGGACATGTCCTCCACCAGGCCCGGCAGGCATAATTTTGGCTCCAGGATGAGGCAGGCCTGGGAGCAGTGCTGTGCATTTAGTTTGGATATTATAGTAGAAGTATGTAAATCTAAATGCAACATGTATATGCTAAATTCCCTGATTTTGTCACTGAAATTTTGGTGAAGCAAAATCTTTAAGGGAGATTCACCTTCTCCATTTGTCATATTTACAGTTATCATTGAAAGTGAAGATTATTTTAGGTTGTTCCAAGAGCAGCAATCCATAATGCCCCCTTACTGCCTGTTTTATCCCCATTTTTGCTGTCAAGAAATCAGCGCAACCACTTTCGCCTCAATTGGTCACAATCAATGGATGGCAATGATGGATAGTTTTTGCCACTGGAGTAAAGTAAAGAATTGAGACTGTGGCATGTAAACACCCCCATCCACTCTGATTTGCAGCTTAAGGGGGTGTGTGGGGGTGGATAAATATGTGGCTCAACTGCACGTTTTTACAGCCCCCAACCAAATGTCTAAACTTAGCCTTACAGAAGGGAAATCTTCCAATGGGGACACCAGTTCTGGTGGGGATAATCAGGGACTCCCCTGACTTCCTGTTTTCGTCGTCCCATGTGTACAAGGCTTTACTCTATCCAAATTTTTTTAAAAAAAGTTTTGCCTTTAGTTCTGCTTTTAGTGAACTGGTATTGTAGGAAACAATGTTTGCATGAAGCACACACTGTATACATACAGAGTACCTGAAATAAAAGAAAGGAGAGAAAGAGAAAGATAAAAATTAGAGTGCTAGATATCTAGCCTGCATACACATTATCAGTATATTCTATTTAGATTTTTTTTTAGAACTCCTTTAGTAGCCTGTCCAGTTTTGGAACAGGAGATCAATTCTAAGACAGGTTAGTTTATGGAAATAGAAAATATTCAAACAATTTAGATATCAGATTTTTTTAGGCAACCTTGCTATAACAATGTATCCAGTCCTGCAGTAAAATGTTATAATATCAAGCTGTGATTCATTTTTGACTGTAAGATGCAGCAGTACCTGCAACGAGGGCTACAAATAAGCCCCAAGCTTTTAGTTCAGATTTTTAGTCAAGCCATGGAACGCATAAGGGAGAGTTTTCTTTTGATTCTACCTGCATTGTATTCAATGGCTAGATTATGTCCAGAATAAAAAGTGGCAGACTATTATTAAAGAACATTTTTGTTTCCTGGTAAAGGCTTGCAACTATATAAAACATTACATTTTCTTCCAAACAGCACAGCTAACTTTAGAAAGTAAATGAATGTAAAGGGCAATCTACACACCCTATGTATTATTTATTATATTATCTATGGCTAAGCGTGGGTAGTACAAAACATGTTAGTCCCTTCAGCTTGTACTGCTCTTGTTGCCTATTGTTCTTAAACAAAGTCTTCAGAGACAATAGCTTTGTGCTGTGCAGCCATTGTTTCTTGTACTAAATTTGATACTGAGCTTTGTATTGTGCCTGGAGTTTTAGCACTTTCTTTTTTTTTTAACATTTATTTTAAGTTTACTAAAATCTTCAACCATTGCGCTGGAAAGCCAAGCACGTTAGTAATGGAATGTTTTGGAGAAAGGGCTTTAAGCGTAAATTTTTGTTGAAAAAAAAACAATCTGATGTCGGTGGTTAATGCAGATTACAGGAATTTCACGCAAACATTGTAGCAGATTCCTACCGTTTTCTGCTCTGAAGAAATAAGGGTTCATGCACACTGCAGCTCAAAAGAAAAACTGCTTTTACAGGCGTTTGAGCTTTAATTTCTCTGCCTAAAAGCATGAAGAAGCTTGTGCTTTTTTGTGCTCTTTTGCATGTTTTTATTGAGCTTCTTCAAGCATCTTTGAGCTTCTTTGAACTTTTTTGAGCATCAGCTCATTTTATCCTTTTTTGTGCGTGTTGTGCATTTTCAAGCTTCTTTGAGCTTCATTGAGCCTTTTCATGCTTTTTTGCGTGTTTTTGGGCACTTTGGCGTCTTTTCTGCTGGAAAGCTCCTCTCAAAAACGTGAGTTTGGTGGGGTTTTTTTCTGCCTGTAAACTCCTGAAAAAAGCCAGAGTGTGCATGGACACATTGGCTAACATGAAGGGGAGTTTCCAGGCAGAAAAAATAAGAGCTCTAAAAAGCTCAAAAGCCTGTAAGAGCAGCTTCTTTGAGCTTCTTTGAGATGCAGTGTGTATGAGCCCTAACTGTTTGCTTCACCATGTCCTTTGCAGAAAGAATCTGAATGGGGGGGTCTTTGTTCATTATAATTTACTTGCACACTCTCAGTGGTCTGATGAGAAAAGCTGCAGTGTTGGCATCCTTTTAGATGTATTTAAAGTGGTTCTAAACCCTGATAATGCTCCCACATCTAAAATTATAGGGTACACTAACAGCCTCGGATTTACATGGAAAATGCTTTTGCAATGTATTTCTAAGTACCTTTTCTTTCTCTTTATAGTGGAGGTCACATGTATTTTTTTTCTTCTTCCCTGCAGCATTGCTCAAGAGCCGGATCATGTGTCCTATGATGTCACCTCTTTCAGGTCTTCCCCCAGGCTCTGTAAATCAGAATGAAGATGTCAGTCAAGAATTTGATCAACTCACATTGGCATTGGGCTTTGGTCAGAGCAGGTCCTTAACTAACAGTTCCAATCCACTTTGTACAACCTTGGAGGAGGGCTTGAAACCTGAGGTGATGTCACAAGACATGTGACCCACTCTGACTTAGCCCCACCCCCAATCTGGACCGTAGTGATCAGTTAGGGAATATCCTTCACAGCCAACCATGTGCAGACATGGTTTACTTACACAGCAAAAGGGGAGCATGTGCAGTGTGGTGGTAATGGTGCAGAGGCTCTATGACCCCACAGATCATTGTCACAACACTATTGGTGACTGCAGGTTGCACAAGAAACTTATTTGTATATAAAGTTTTTAGAGTTAAACACATTATAATATTTATTTTGAGGGTCCCTCCTTCCTTCCTTCCTTCCTTAAAACTGAAACCCCTATTGCAGATGATGCCTGAAATTTGACTTTTATCTTAGTGCAGACTTCTGAAATAAAATCAGTGAACCACTTATACATTTTTGAGACAGTCCTCGAGTACCCCCAACGGGCCTTGTTTTGGGAACTTACCTTAGATAAAATAGCTCTTATCATAACATGTCATTGATATTGATTTAAAGCATTTCTGCAAAGTAAAGGAATACCTGAAAACATGGTATTTGAGGACTGAGGTTTTGAACCACTGGTGTACAGAACACCTCCAGGTTGCCATACTGCGTTGAATTTTACAGAATGTTACAGTGTCTGCAGATTAAAAGGGAAAGATATTTTTTAATAACATTCAGTTACAATATGACATGTCTAGTAAATGTATATGCCATATTTTTTATTTGCTATATGTTTTTCCACGAAAGTGGAGTACTCATTTCATGTTATGCCTTAGTGCAGCTTACCTCATACATATCAAAAGCAATATGCAGTTTTAACCAAATAGAGACCCAGTAATTGAAGCATATGAGTATGTTTATTGAAGGCTGTTGTTGGCACCAGTATTGCAGTGCTGGTTCTTCTCATTATGGGACTGTGACTTTTCAGTGCCAAATGATGTTTGCTCCAGTGAAATGAGCACGGGAGAAGGGTATGTAATTTTTTTTTCCCCTGCAGTTTTTTTGTTTTTTTTTGTTATTTTTAAGCTACTTTTCTGTAATGGGGCGATGGATCCACTTAAAAAGTGGACCTTCCGCTTAAACTGCTTTAAAAGCTAGGTTAAAGTGACCCTGTCACCACTACAAGATACATGCATACTGTATACGGAAAGAGCGCCAAACCAAAAAAATATGAGTCCAAATTAATTTATAGATGTTGTGTTAAAAAAAACAGCCAACACATTTCGGGGTAAAAGGATCTTCCCCTTCATCAGGGCTTCAGTTAACAATGAGAACCTTGAGTGGACTCAAAACAAGGCTTTCCTGTTTGAATATGTGCAGGGAAGCTGATTGCTGGATTAGGATTCCTGGCCAGCAGTATCTGCATCAGCGGTAAAAAGAGCAAAGGTTTCATATTTTGACTGCTGAAACATGTTGGCTGTCTTTTATCACAGCAATAAATTAATTTGGACTCTTAGGCCTCATACACACAGACGTTTTTACAGCCGCATACTACTTTTACAGCTCGTTTTTCATAACGCCTGTGTGTATGTAGCCTTATTTTTTGGTCTGGCGCTTCTTCCATTTATGCACATCTTTTCCTTGTAATCTGCTGGAGTATCTACATTATGGTAGCCTTGCCTGTTGTGAGCAGCTTAACCTGCCCTCTCACTACCCTGTTTAAATTCATATCAAAGTCCCAGCGTCTCTTGGATACCCTTTTTTTTATCATTGGAGCCACTACAAAATAGGCCACCTGTAAATTACATTTTTACAAAATGTAACTTTCTGGAGACCTATGTAGCCACTACAACCCTGCTCGCCAGTCAGGGAATGTATTCTATACTTCCAATATGTAAAATACTTGATTCATCTTCAGCTATTGTAGTTCCTCCTGCAAGCTTGTAAATAACTATAGGAAGTACAAGCCAGCGAGAGGAACCACAGCAGCCAGGGTGGTGTAAGTATTCAACTTCTCTGATGGCTGAATACTTTCAGTTTCTGGAAAATTGACTTTTTTGTAAAGCTAGCCTGTGGAGATAAAGGTTCTAATCCAAAAATAAAGAAAACATAATGTCGTTATTCATATGCTTACACTGGATACTTGCAGTGCATTGCAGAAAATTCAGATTAAGTGAGATTAATTTAATTTTATAATTTTATCACGGATACATTGCTTGCTGGATGGAATTATTAGCCCACTGATCAGTTATTACCTGCAATTGCTATTTAAGTTGTATGATTTCTTACTGGTTACATCACGTTATTGAGCAGAACTTTATACCGTTAAATCTTTTATAAACACCTGTGATAAAATTATCAATAATACGTTTGTCATGGCAGGACTGTTGAAATACATCCGTACATGCCAATAATATTTTTGTAACACTGTAAATGATATTGTTGGGAACTACCTCTGTACTCAGCACAGTTAAATGAAAGGAAACAACATATCACTATGCATTTTTACAGTGACTCTCAATTGGGCAATACAATATAGTCAATTTGCACTCTATTATCCTGTAATGTAAGTATGATATTGGAGAATATTAATACACAGTAAAGGAATGTTAGCCATTTCAATGGTTAGCAGCCTTCTATAATAAAGAATAATAGCATATAGAAGATGTATTTTACATTGGTGCCAAGTTAGCTATGGCATGGATACAAATGCACCATGTTTAAGTCTGTGTCTGTTTTCTTTCTGCAGCGGTTAGTTCTTTGTCAGACATTATGCCAAATTGGAGTTAGATTTATTGCTCTGAATCACAACCCAATAAGGGTGATAAAAAAATAGCAAGAAAGCATGGCAGAGTGATTAAAGTCTTCAGTCTAGAATTCACATTTTCATTGGCCTAATCTCTTACTTTATCTTTTATTGTGTACTGAAAAATGAGAACCACACAGAAAATGTGGCACTGATGTAAGGGGCATATTACAAGGACATGTTTAATATACTGGCAGATGGAATTATGTGGAGTTGATTTATTTAAACCAGAATCAAGAAGACTAGAGTGAATTTAGCAGCTGCCCACAGTAGCTCCCAGGTATGGGGTGGGTAAAATTCAGCCAGTGGCACCACAGTTTGATGTTACCCTCATTCTTTTTTTTTTGCAGCACCCAGTGAATTATTTTAAAAGGCAAACAAAATGTAGGTGTAAAATAATTTGCACAAAAAATACTTAACATCAAAATGGAAGGTCAGCAAGAAAGGAATGTTGCACTTTGATAACCACAAACGTTAAAAAAAAAATAAGAACCCCAAAAAATTGTATAAAAACCCCACTAAAATACCACCATATATGAAAAATCCAATATTAACCAGCACCCAGTTCTGATTGCACTGGTTCATGGGAATTAAATTGTATGTAACAACAAAGCTTTTTTATGCTCATCTCTCCTATTTTAAAGCAGATCTTTAAAGCAGATCTGAGCACCACAAACTAAAAACACAGTTTAATTAATTTTTAATATTTAAAACAAACTCCCCTATCCACCCATGTCTCCAAGGTTTATTTATTTTTTCACTTTGAAAATCACCCCACTAGCATTTATGGCTGTGGCCATGTTGAATAGGGGCAAATGATTCATGTAGCATTTACTTCCTGGAATCCATATGCCCTTAGCTCAAGCAAGCATGCATGCAGGAGAGTGTGCTTAGCTGAAAAAAACCCTCCTCCTCTGAACTCTGAAAGTGCAATTGCTCCAGAGCTTAGTAAATGATGTAAAGCTTAACTTTGCAAAGAATACCCAATCACATGCAAGGAAAAAAAATAAAAGAATTTTGCTTGCACATGATTGGATGAGGGAAGTCAGCAGAGCTTCTGCTCTTTTACTAAGCTCTGGAGCAACTGCATTTGCGGAGTGCGACTGCACTTTGCAAAATGCACAGTCAATTTGCCTGTAGTAAATCAACCCCAGAGTGTCTAGGCCTATTATCTCAATCCACCTGTGAGAAGCTGAAGCTGCCAGGTCTTGAACTTGGTCTTCCATGGACTAGAGCATGATTTTGAAGTTTTGCCATAGCTCCCAGCTGTCCCTGATTTTGAGGGACTGTCCTTCATTTGGAACAAAGTCCCTCTGTCCCCCTTTCCTCCTCATTTGTCCCTCATTTTGGTGTGATCCATATACTGTAGTTGTGTATAAAATGCACTACTTATCTATTACAAAGTGTTTCCCAGTGCTAAACCTTTCATCCAGTTTCTAAATTGCTGCATTTGTAACTTCCACAAGCTAATAAAAAGAAATAGATGTGGGGTGTGTCCTATGCCTACATACTTTTACTTATAGGTGTTCCTCATTCCCATATCAGAAAGTTGGGAGGTATGGTTCTGCTATTACAGCCATTGCTTTACTGAATGGAATTGTCATAGTTCTGCATAACTCTAGGTGGCCAATGAGGGTGACTGGTCAACTATTAAACTCCACCTTGTTTCCTTGTTAGATTATTATGCTCCACACATAATCCTGCCTGCTGTCTTGTGATAACTCTACTGCTATGTGTAACTGACCTTGGCTTGTGACCTAGACACTTCTTTGCTGCCTACACTAGTGCCAGTTTGTGACCTTTGTGCTGCCATTTGGACCAAGCTAGTTCAAACAAACTATTTTCTTCACTAATGAAAATTCAAAGAAAGGGAGGAAACTCCCAGACATATATCATCCCCCTGGACTTTATAGGCAGTTTGTGTGTATAGTACAAAAAGAGGATATGGGAAGTAGTAAAAAATGTTAAATTTTATTTGGTACAAAAAGGTGTATTACAACATTGAAGCGAGTAAGGA
>BLSH010015899.1:1481836-1492607 GCA_018402905.1 Glandirana rugosa
GGTCAGATGTAAAGTCCCACCCTGTCTTTTTCTGATCTCAATACCGATACCACTCTGGTATCTAATTCTCAAATAAATTCTTTTAAATACATTTACCCACGACGTGATGTATTGTAAATATTAGTGTTGGATATGTATTTATTTCGTTTTTATTTTGTTTCTTTACACTAATGATATGGATACCACAATATTTTCACAAGGGTGTTATTTGTAAAAAAAAAGTCAAAAAGTCTTTCACAATTTCACAAAGAAATTGGTGTAGTCATGGCCCGTGTTTTTGGGGGAAGGACAGGTCCGGTAAAAAGTCGAAAGTCGCGATAGTGTAAAACTTACTGTTAATGAGTCAGTGTAGTGCAGCACCCATTTACATAAATTTTCTTAAATAAACTCTTAATCTATGGTCTCACCATAGCCATAACTCTAGTCTTTTTCTGTCCCACCCTGAAATGTAGACTGGACCTCCATGTCATGTGCAATGCCAACAGGAGAATACTTTTTTATCCACATTATTTAGAAATTAAAGTTGGTGACTGCTGCATGCTTCCCACACAGGTCTGTGTGCACCATGCTTGTTAATGTCCTTTTTCTGCACCAGACTTCATAAAACAAAATTACTGTATCTGCTTAAATGAGACCAGTGAGTGAATTGCCTACCTACTCAGCTGATCAGCTGACCCAGAAGCACAGAGAATATCTGTGAATATGGATCAATAGAGCAAATAAGTGGGTGTATGCATTATAACTATTGAGAGAAGCACTTGGACAATAATTTAAGGGATCCATTTTTCCTCAGCATCTTCTTATGTGTCTCCTGAAGGCACTGAAAAATCCAATTGGTAATCGATAGCGAGAGCCTGGAAAACTCCCTCCCTTTGTGTTCTTGCAGTCCGTAATAGGGTCACACAAGCTATGATCCATGCCAAAATTGTAGCCATAATCATAGACAAAAGTGGCCAAATATGAGAAATTCTGGGACCCATGGGTGACAAATTTCTTGCCTCCTAACTTCGATACCACACTGTTACTCCCTTAAACAATGATACATACACACAGTATATGCACAAAAACACCTCCTGGGGATTCCAGTCTCCACCCGGGGACACCTCTTACCCCTTCTTTCCTTCCCTTTGCCCTCTCTCGAGGAAAAGCCTTTCCCCCTCCACCCATTTCTTTTTCTTCTCCCTTCTTTGTCCCAATCTTGCCCCCCCCCCCCTTTCCTTCTACATGTATCCCCACCTACATTTCCCACTACCAATTTCATGTCCTTTTCAGCTCATCTGCAACCACAATCCCCACATATGGCTTTCTTAACCCAATTATCCTAGCAGGACCCTACACCATGGTTGCCTGACCTTATGGTCTTAGCCTGCTTGACTACCTTTATGGGAAATATCTTTCTCATTCTATTGACAGACCTCACTACCCCCATATGGTTGTATAAAGCATACCGCCTGTTCCTTCTGATTGTAATCCAATGTCAGAAATTCCTTCTACTTCACTTTTTGTTCAGCCATGGATACCTGGCCATTGCTGAATAAGAATGTTATGCTTATCCTTTAAGTCATTTTTTTCTACGTGACTGGTTATACACTATTTTGTATGCCATTTGTTTAAAAAGTGACATGTATTTTCTGCACTCTTGATTCTAGTTATCAATAAACTATTTGAACAAGAAAAATCAAATTGGTTATGAAAGAGCACTGTGTGCATATGAAAAAAACTGGAGTTATTAAAGACTTTTTTCCTCTGTAGTGAATAGTCTTGATACAAACAGTAAGTGTATCTGAAACACTCAAAAAAACATGCAAAAACCAGAGTGTCTTGCTCCACGGTGTAGCAATGTGTGGTGGCAGCTTTGTAAGTAAGAGTAATTTATTTTCTTGGGAGAACATTGTGCAAGGTCCCTTTCCCCACTATAAAGTGACATTGCATGTGTAGTTAAAGTGAGAAAGGTAATGATCTATTTTTATGAGTTATAATTTGTAATTGTAGACAAGTTAGCTCAGTTTAGCAGAGCGGGGCAGGCTAAATTGTGTTTTTCTGATGGTAAAGGTGGTTGTGGACAGTGCAAATGAATGGTAAATCAATCATTAATCCTGTATATATAACCCCCCTAGTTTGTCTACTCATCCCTGATCAGTGGCTGAATCTATTCTAGTCATACAGTTTAGAGTTGATTTATTAGTCACATTTTTACATTTATGATTGTTGTCTTCTAAGAGATAATACACACGTCCTTTTGTTATATGCAGTACATGTAACTTTGATACAGTTTGTATCAATTTCCATCTTCTGATATCCTGCTTGCAATTGAGATCACTTTTATAAAAGTCCTTGATTTTGTCAACAAATTGTAATTAATACACAGACAGTATAACTACAGAAAATCATGTAGAAGAAATGTCTATACTGCAACATTGTAATACATCAAAGGTTTGTAAATGTTGATAAGATTCTTTTCGTATTATGTCCTTCAAAACATGTCATTGAAAAGAAAAATGTCACAGTCACTGAAAAGACAGCCATCTCTGACATGCTTTATTCTGTTGTCTGAGTCGTTGGTACTTGTGGTTGCGTCTTTCAGTGCTGTGTAAGATGGGACAGACTGTCACTCAATGTTCTCAGAATTCCTAGTACAGTGTAATGACTGACTGGCTCTGTTCACACCATAATGCTAATGTTCTGCTTTCCTCTTTTAAGTGGAACTTGAGGCAAGTAGCTAAAACCCAGGCAGAAATACATTATGAAAGTTGTTTAATCTGCTCTGCCAAAAGTATTTGAAATTCTGCAAGCTAAACACAGAATAGCCAGGCAGGTGATATAACTATATCCTGTTTCTAGTTTGTGGCTCATAGCTTTACATGTCTGTTCCATGAACACGGAACCACCAGTGTGATGATGTTGATTCTTCATTCAATGAGCAAGGAGGTTATGTGTAGAAAGCTGCAAGATTAAAGCAGGAATGGCCCTGTGAAGTACAAGGGTGATAATTACTGTGATAGTGCTTCAGGATCACATGCAAAGCCATTTCTCATAAACATAAAAAGTCTTTATTTTCTTGAAGGTAGACAATAACAGCACTTTCAGCAGCAAAAGTAAATAGCTTAACACCAACAACAAGAATACAACAAAAAAAGTCCACGTATCTTCAGCACAAATGAAACATGTACAACAGAAAAAATAATTGGACTTTACTGGCACAAAAGCGGCACACCCACACGTTCATATTAAATCCCATACACAATTTATATCTTGAAAATTACCATGATAAAATCAAATTTGACCCGATGATCATAAAAACATGGCCACTATGCAATAGTAAATAAGTACCAACTCTGACCCCCACAGTAACATATTCATTTATAATTACACTCATCAAATTTATATATTTATAATCCAAGACAATGTGAGTCGGTGGAGATAAGCCCTCTTGGGTCAATGCGTTTCTCGTTTTGCTTCTTCAAGAAAGAGGAAAATTGCACTGGTACCTAAACAGAAAGAAAGTCATTAACAGTATTTGCAAGTTGCAACAGTTATTACAAATTCTTTACAAGTTATTATTACAACACTATAGTTCAATGTTATACATATCTTTAGTTTGCTGATGTGGCTAAAGATAGGAAAACTCCCTGGGCGGGCACCAAGGCACAGACAAGGCAGGCACTTTTTGTTAACAAGTAAAAATGTGTATTTTTTGCTAGAAAATTACTTAGAACCCCCAAACATTAGATATATTTTTTTAGCAGAGACCCTAGAGAATAAAATAGCAATTGTTGCAGTATTTTAAGGCACGTGGTTTTGCACAGCGTTTTTTCAAACACAATTTTTTTGGAAACTTTAATAACATTTAATGCAAAAAAACACAATATATAACCCAATGTTTTTGTAAAATATAAAAGATGATGTTACGTAGGGATGGGTCGAACAACCCCCCCGGTTGGGTTCGCACCAGAACATGCGAACAGGCAAAAAATTTGTGCGAACATTCGAACACCTTTAAATGCTTATATGCAAGTTATTGCCCTAAAAAGCATATGGGGACTCGGGTCCTGCCCTAGGGGACATGTATCAATGCAAAAAAAAGTTTTTAAATTGATCGTTTTTTCACGAGCAGTGATTTTAATAATGCTTAAAGTGAAACCATAAAAATGAAATATTCCTTTAAATAATGTTCCTGGGGGGGGGGGGGGGTCTCTTAGTCTGCCTGTAAAAGGGCACATCTCTGTGATGTTTAGAACATTGCCAGAGCAAAATAACATTTGTGAAGGAAAAATTGTCATTTATTATCGTGGCTGTAATGTATTGCCGGCTCCCGGCAATATACAGAAAATTCACTGAAAAAATTTGCGTGGGGTCCCCCCCAGTCCAAACTAGATTTGGATCTGGTTTGGAATTTAAGGGGAACCCCGTGCCAAATTTTTTAAAAAAATTGACGTGGGGCCCCCCTAAAATCCAAACCAGACCCTTATCCGAGCATGCAATTTGGCCGGCCAGGATAGGGGGGAAGAGCAAGCACCCCCCCCAAACCATACCAGGCTACATGCCCTCAACATGGCGAGTATGAGTGCTTTGGGGCAGTGAGGGCACCTGGGCTGTGGTTGTGGAGGTGTGCGGGCAGGGGGCTTATCAGAATCTGTAAGCCCCCTTTAATAAGGGGGCCCCCAGAACCCGACCCCCCATGTGAATTAGTAGGGGTAGGCTAGACGTCCTCAGCATAACATGCCGGCGTGCGCCTGGGGGGGGGGGGGCGCATCGCAGTGATCGGTGGTGTGGGGTGTCAGTCTGACCCCCCCATTACCTATCTCAGTGAAGTGATTCCATCGGAAACACTTTACCATGTGATCAGCTGTGACCAATCATGCCTGGTCACAGTGTAAACAGGAAAAGCCATTTATCGGCTTTTCCTGTACTCGGGTCTGCAGACCTGAGCAGCGGAGAGCCGATCGGCTGTTCTCCTAACAGGGGGGTTTGCGCTGATGGTTTATCAGTGCAGCCCCCCCTCGGATCGCCACCCTAGACCACCAGGGAGCCTGCCCAAGGACCACCAGGGATGTGCCCACAGGACCACCAGGGAGCTAACCAGGGACCACCAGGGAGCCGATCGGGACCACCAGGGAGACCACCCTAGACCACCAGGTAAGGGGCACAGTGCCCAATATGGATGTTACTCAGTGCCACCTTCAGATGCCACCCTAGATCACCAGGGAAATGGCCCCTATCAGTGCATCTGCCCACCAGTGCCTACCAATGCCACTATCAGTGCGTACCAGTGCCACCTACCAGTGCCACCTATCAGTGCCCATTAGTGCCACCTATCAGTGCCCAGTGCCGCATATGAGTGCCAATCAGTGCTGCCTATGAGTGCCCATCAATGCTGCTTATCAGTGTCCATCAGTGCTGCATTAGTGTCCATCAGTGCTGCATATCAGTGCCACCTATCAGTTCCCATCAGTGCTGCGTATTAGTGCCGCCTATCAGTGACCATCATTGCTGCATATAAGTGCCTCATCATCAGTGCCCGTCAGTGCCACCTTATCAGTGCCGCCTCATCAGTGCCAATCAGTACTGCCTCATCAGTGCCCATCAGTGCAGGCTCATCAGTGTCCATCAGTGATGGAGAAAATGTACTTATTTACAAAGTTTCGTGACAGAAACAGAGAAAATTTTTTTTTTTCAAAATTTTCGGTCTTTTTTATTTGTAACGCAAAAAATAAAAAACCCAGGAGTGATCAAATACCACCAAAAGAAAGCTCTATTTGTGGGAACAAAATGATAAAAATTTTGTTTGGGTACAGCGTCACATGACCGCGCAATAGTCATTCAAAGCGCAATAGCACTAAAAGCTGAAAATTGGTCAATTAAAAATAAATAAATACGTGTCCCCCATTGTAATCCATCGTCAATCACGATGGACCTAAAAGAAAAAAAAAACGAACAGCTCCCCCTCCATGGGAGGGCTCCCGCCTACTGAGCTCTGTTTGTTTTGATGTTTTATTTATAGTGAAGGGCGGGGCCACCCAGTTACGTAACTGAGTGACCCCCTCCTCCGACGTCACATGACATCAGAAGGGGCAGGGTCATCCGTACGTCACCCGGTGGCCCAGTCTTGCACTATAAATAAAAGGTCAACACAAAAAAAAAACACAACACAACAACTCTTATGGAGGAGGAGCTGTGCGCGCCATCTGCGGCAATGCATTATGGGGCACTCCGTGGCGTGGTTTGACTCAAACCACGGGCCCATCCTTAATGTTACACTGAGTAACTAGATACCTAACATGACATGCTTTAAAATTGTGCAAGCTCGTGGAATGGCAACAGTCTATAATACTTAAAAAATCTCCATAGGCAACACTTTCAAAATGTTTACAGGTTACCTGTTTAGAGTTACAAAGAAGGTCTAGCTATAGAATCATTGCTCTCACTCTTCATTCCCAGGGATACCTTGTGAGCAAGCACGGAAGGATGGGGGTACTTTACATTTTTTTCTTATTTTTTTTTTTTACACTGCCCCTTTAATTTTTTTTTTTTCATCACCTTTATTCCTATTACAAGGAATGTAAGCATCCATTGTAAAGAAATAAGGGATGACAGGTCCTCTTTATGGAGAGATCTGGGGTCTATAAGACCCCAAATCAGTTCTCTACCTTTTAAAGCAAGTGATCAAAGAACATTTTTGATCTTTTGCTTTAAAAAAAAAAATGGTTTACTTCTGCCCTAGACCAGAAGTGGTGTCATAACATTGATGCGGTCCTCCAAGATTATAGAGGGGATCATCAGCTAACTGTAGTATAATTTCCAGGGCCAGCTGGTAAGTGGTAAGCCTAAGAAACATTGGCGAGCGGCAGGAGGGGGAGGGCAACCCCTCCTGCTACTTCTGAAAGTGGTCCAGTGACTAATTAGCCACTCAGACTGCTTTCATGAGAAAGAGAAATTGCCTGCTTAAAAAAAGCTGCCACGTATATATACATATTGCGGTTGGCAAGTGGCTACAATACCCATAGCACAACTCTGAAGGCATAGTATGAACCCCTTCTTCCTGCAGAACTTTTTAAATATATTCAGTAGACAAGTGAGCTCAACTATTGGCCATAGAAATTTCATTAAATAAAAGGGAAGGCTGATCAAGTGTCAGAGGCAAAATGGTGTCACTTTCTTGTATCCTCACCAAAGTATTGTAGGGGAACTTTCATAAATAACACAATTATACTCCCTAGCTTTAAAGGTGATTTTGGAAGGTGGTCTATATTATTTTATATTATTTATGATGCACAGTGTGACACAATTTTGCCTCTAGTGCTTGATCTGCCTTCTTCTTTTATTTAAGACACATTGGCCAATAGTGGAGCTTACTTGTCTGCTGAGTATATTTAACAAGTTCCGCAGTAAGTAAAGGTTCATACCATGCTCTCAGAGTTGTACTGTAGATATGGGTATATGTCAGCATATGGTAATGATAGGGGTGTTTTGATTTTATTAGTACATGCTGTGCCACCACTTACTACCTGCCTTGTCTATGCCTCGGTGCCCACCTAGGGAGTTCCCTATCTTTAGCCACATCAACAAGCTGAAGGTGTGTACCACATTAACCTATAGTGTTGTAACAACAACTTGTAAATAATTTGTTGTGATTGTTGCAAATACTTGTCAATGTGTTTCTTTGTGTTGCAATTTTCCTTCCTGAAGAAGCAAAATGAGAAATGCATTGACCTAAAAGGAGATCTCCACAGACTCACCATCAGTGGCAGCTGGTGCTCCATTTTTTTTTGGGGGGGGGCGGTAAATAAACCCCCCACCCCACTTGCCTGATCACCAGCCCTGCTTGCCAGCTAGCCAGACCCGCACATATCCCATCCAGGTCAAGGGCGGTTTTGGCGGCTTCCTCGCCCTCTCCTCCTGGCCAATCTGGTCGCTTCTCCTCCCGGCCAATCAGGTCTTAAGACCCGCTTCCTGTCCTGGCTGGCAGGAGAACCAGGAGGACAATAGTGAATGTTGTGGACTAGTGTCCACACGTGGGTGGACTGCTCTGCATCCTGAGCCCAACCTTTTTGAAGCCAATTAGAGCTCCGGCTCTAATCAAATGCTTAAAAAAAAAACTCATAGCACTCTATGCATCCGGCACCCCACATGGAGATTAGGAGCTGGCGCAAAGAGATTAAGCAGGGCAGCGCCCCTGTATCCCTTATGGACAGGCCGCCGCTGCTCACCATTGTCATGGAATATAAATATACATTATGTTGTGTGTAATTAGAAAGTCACCAGATAGGAATATACAGAGCCCCAGATAGGGGTATACAGAGTCACCAGAAAGCAGTATACACTTACAGAGCACCATATAGCAGTATACAGAGTCACCATATAGCAGTATACAGAGCCCCAGATAGGGGTATACAGAGTCACCATATAGCAGTATACAGAGTCACCATAAAGCAGTATAAAGAGCCCCAGGTAGCAGTATACAGAGCTCCAGATTACAGTATACAGAGTCACCATATAGCAGTATACAGAGTCCCAGATAGCAGTATACAGAGCCCTAGATAGCAGTATACAGAGCCCCTATATAGCAGTATACAGAGTCACCATATAGCAGTATACAGAGCCACCAGATAGCAGTATACAAAGCCACCATATAGCAGTATACAGAGCCCCAGATAGCAGTATACAGTCACCATATAGCAGTATACCGTCACCATATAGCAGTATACAGAGCCCCAGATAGCAGTATACAGAGCCCCAGATAGCAGTATACAGAGTCACCATATCACAGTATACATAGCCCTGATAGCAGTATACATAGCACCAGATAGGGTATACAGTCACCAGATAGGTGTATACAGAGCCACCAGATAGGGGTATACAGTCACCAGATAGGGTATACAGCTGCACGTCCGCCACAGTCCCGCCCCCGCCCACAGCAGCCAATGGCAGTCAGTCACTGGCTCAGGGCAGCCAATCAGACTATGTGTGTGCGCCTGTTCAGTGCACACACATAGTCTTTTATGACTGACCAATCTGCTCACTACTTGCTGTCAGCAGACAGCAAGGAGCCGAGAAATAAAAAATAAAAAAACCTCAATATACCAGTGCCTCCTGTAGGGGGTTGGGCTGACTTTTTTTTTTCTTGTCAGCGACGGGGAGGCGGCGCCCAAGCGCCCCTTATTGACCGGCCGCCACTGCAACTAAAACATAGCAAAGTATCAGCCACATAAGTGATTTACCCACCAGCAGGACAGTCCAGACTGAGCCGTTTTAACAGCTTCTAGCAGAAGTGCAACACTCAGAGAGGTGTCTTGTCTCCAAGCTCGTACTACTACACCTCTACATTATGGAGCTTCCTGTCTTTTAAGTTCTGTTTCTTGGAGGTAAGTTTAACCCAGAGTCCCTGAAGTCAGGGGTGGAGGTGCTTTGCCACCCAAATATCTCTCTGAACCTCCAAAATTCTAGGTCCCAAATAGGAAGTTATTAATGTGGAGAGAGCTGTAAGTCAGCCCCCTCCTTTATGATTGAACTGTGTGGGAACCTGCAAAGATGAGAACTCCTGAGTACAGCAAAACCTCCTCCCTTAAAGGGATCACATCCCAAATATGGACAAAACTTTGCACCCATCCATGCCTCGTCCTTGGCGTCCTGCACAGGCTCTTTCACATGGGTTTTCTGATCAGGTCCACCGTTTTAAAGGCTGATGTGATCGAAATCTCCACGCAGCTCTATGGACAGGTGGATGTACCTGTAAACTGACTTGTGCTGTTTACACCAACCTACCTCTGAGTCCTCCTTTTTCTGTACCTAAATGTGACAAATCAGATGCAGCCTGGTATAAACAGACATCAGAGCCAATTTACATCCAACAGCCCATAAAGTTATCACAGGTCTGCCCGTGTCTACTGGACACAAACTGAATAGGAATAGATGTAAAAAAATGAAGGCTGGGTTCATACCTATGTGAACTGGATGCGGGTTCTTTGCCGCATCCAATTCTCATAGCAGGAGATTGTGACCAACTCTCTATGGAGCTGGCTCACACATCTCTGCAGCAGATCTGGTGCGGTTTGAACAAAGACGCTGCACATCTTTTGGTCTGTTTCAGGTCCGAATTCAGCCCAAAATTCGGGCTGAAATCAGACCTGAAACTGTGAACCAGCATGCACTGGACCCCTTCTGGGAGCCGCTGCAGGTTCTAGTGTGAACCCAGCCTGAGATCTGTCCCGTTTAGCTCTTATTTAGCAGGTGATCTGCTCAATTATCCCCTGTTGATCGGAGTGGACTAGCCCTAGTTCAAGCTCCTAATGAGTGGTGTTAGCTGCCTATTTACACAATGTATTAAGAGTAGTGTTGAGCGAACCCGGACTGTAACGTTCGGGTCCGTACCGAACTTTCGGGTGTCCGTGGCACGGACCCGGACCCGGACATTTCAAAAATCGTTCGGGTTCGGTCCGGGGTTCTGCTATTTTACTCCACGTGTTGAGAAGCTGCAGGGCAGCCAATCAACAAGCGTTTCACTGGTTTGCCCTTAGAAGCCATCACAGCCATGCCTACTAATGGCATGGCTGTGATTGGCCAGTGCATCATGTGACCCAGCCTCTTTATAAGCTGGAGTCACAGTGCTGCAGTCACATGCTCCTTGGGTTAGTGTAGGGAAAGGTAGCTGACGGCGTGAGGGACAGATTTGAGACATTTTAAGACCTGATCCTGCATCCTGAGATAGATTACTTTACTACTGCTGTCTGTGCTGTTGCTCTGAGGACAGATAGCAGAAATTAGAGATTTCACA
>BLSH010015899.1:1501654-1512233 GCA_018402905.1 Glandirana rugosa
TGTGTTGATCGTTACTGTTGGACTCTCCAAGATTGGGAAGTGGTGAGATAAGATTGTAATTTTTTTCAAACGGAAATCTATATGAATAAGAATTTGTACAGGAAAAAGAAGAGATGGAAGAGACCGAGGGTGTACACCTATGTCTGTCTTTTATTTCAACTGTTTCCTAGAATTTCAAATTGAAGTCGGTTTTGTAAAGAAAAATCAAAATCTATCTCACCCCTCCCCAATCTTGGGGACGGACTAAACTAAAATACAGAGACACTGTCATTATTTTTCGATTTGGTTCAATGTAAAGCTATCAACGTATAACAGGAAAGTAGTGGTATACAGTTATATGGTTCGATGTTACGTTTTTTAGATAATTTATTTGTTTTTGTAGTTTGATCGACATATGGTGATGAAAGGACAATATGCAACTATCGAAATGTAACTTGGTTTAGCTTTTTATTACTGTCACAGAGACATAAAATCAAATCAGGCAGGGGTTCTAACCCCTCCCCACTCTATCTAAAACTAAAAAGAAATGTTTTGGCTGAAGTTAAACTTTAAGATCCTTTGTCAACTTTATTTTCTGTCTGTATCCACATGTGGGAGCCAGAGAAGGTAGAGAAGAAAAAGGACATGTTTAAGAATAAGTATATCTAAAGGCAAACTTTTTTTAATGTTAGAATAGAGTGGTGAAGGGTTAGAACCTCTCAGGTTGTCATTGCTAGTTGTGTCCCTGTCAGACAGAGAGATTCACTCTCTTCAAATGTCCTGATCACCAATGAGAAGAAATGGGCACACTTGTTCCCATGTCAACTGTCTAAATGGGATATCCTTAATACTGTAAAGATATCCTTTGAGTCCATAGAACAAAAAGTGACAGATAACTATAAACAAATAAATAAATACATAAATAATTTTCTGCTCCATCCTAAATGAAAAAGAAGTTTAGCTTTAGCTATACTTTAATTTGGATATTTTTAAGCATGGCCTAACATAGCCTTTTTCATCTAAGGTGCCTTCTGGGGTCTTCCTTCTGGGGTGCCTTAGCAAAATACCTAAACATTGTCCCGAATTGCCAGCATGCCAGTGGGTGGATCAAATCTGCCTTTTGGTGCACAAAGCCACAGTTTTTTATTTTACAGATTTGGAAACCACCTGATCCAACAGTGTCCTAACAACTGGTGACATCATCAGATGATAAGGAGGAAGTTGGGCATCTGCATAGCATGTAGCCAGTGCCTACAAGGGATTCATGTATCTGCCTGTGTAAGCACTTCTTTCACTTGGCTATGCTCATTTCCTCATGTTGCTGAGCCAGCCGGGTGCCAAATGTTACAATGCTTGTATGTTTTCCTGTGTCTCCAGGTTGGCCTGAGAGCTAGGGGTAGTCACGGTGTAAGGTTTAATGTTTATCCCACAATTTACAGCTGGGCTACCACCCCCTAAATGTCGACCAACATAAAAGGGGGTGCCCACAAGCCCCTAGAGGATACTGGATACTCTGCTGGAGGGGTTACCCCCTTTGGGGGGGGGTGACAGAAACCCAATCAGGGTTTTCATAGAGGTCTCAAGCCTAGGAGACCATATGGACTTGTATCTGCAATTCATGGACTTACTGGCAATCTTGGTCTCTAAGGGACTTGCACCACCTCTTGTGGACTATTGCCTATATGGACTCTTGCCTTGAAAGGAATTGCTTAATGGACTTGCATCCTTTATACAGTGTGCACACTGTATATGTCAGGCCTGGACTTGAACCTGGGACCTCTGCTGTGTCAGGCAATAACCCTGCTTGCTGAGCCAGCTGGAATGCTGGTCAGTTCCTTGGACAATTCCTTGAATGATCCTGCCTTGAATCTTGTGTATCTTGAACCTTGAACTCTTTTCTCCTCTTATGAACTTCCTGATTTAAGCCATGTCTCTGCACTTCTTGTTTGCTAGATTATTGTACTCTCCCCAGCCAATATCTTGCTTTTGTCTCTTCTACTGCTGTCTGTATCTTCTTTTGGCTTGTTTCTCATCTACGCTTCTGCTTGATCCCTACCTGCTATATCTGCTACTGGTCCCTGGCTTGCTCACCTCCTGGTGGGGTGACCCGAGGGCCGCAACCTGTTACAAACACACAGCAAAGTTTATACTTAAACCCCGTACCTCAGGTGAACCCTTGTCATCAGCCAGGGTGACCTGCTTGTATACCTGTCTCACTTGTCGGTGGGTGCTGTTCCACTGTTATAGCTACTGACCTCTGAGCCTGACTCCAGACCTTAACAGTATGGGATATTAGAAAGGAAGGAATTCTGATAAAAATGCTTTGTAAGAACTGTACTGCGATCAGCAACTACCTCAGTAAAGGATCTTGTTTGTTTACTTGCTTTGCCTGTTCTGAAGTCTTGTAAAGGGCTGCATGCACAGTGTATCAAAAGAACAGGGCTTGCAACACAACAAGGGGACTGAGTTAGAGGTAGATACAGAATATGGGTCTAACACACAAAGGATATCCAGAGGAAGTTAATGTGTTGTTGCTAAGGACTACAGTATCTATGTCACATGCAAGTCAGTCAGTCAGCCAGGAGCCAAGAGGACAAGGCACAGGTGATGGTCACTACGGTAGTGGAGGGGGTTAAAGTGATTGCAAAGTCTAATTTTTTTCCTTTAAAAATAACAAACATGTTGTACTTACCTGCTCTGCTGCAGTGGATTTGCACAGAACAGCCTGGATCCTCCTCTTCTCGGGTCCCTCTTCTGTGCTTCTGGCCCCTCCCTCCTGTTCAGTGTCCCCACAGCAAGCAGCTTGCTATCGGGGCACCCGAGCTGAGTCACAGTTCCCTGTGTCCATTCAGACACAGAGCCCCAACCTGGCCCCACCCCCTCTCTTCCTTGATTGGCTAGCTGAGTTTGATTGGCAGCAGCGAGAGCCAGTGACGCCACTGTTGTGTCTCAGCCAATCAGAAAGGACAGTCTCAGGTGGCTGTGACATTCGTGGACATCGATGGACAGAGAGGGACCGCAGGTAGGTGTTAGGGGGCTGCTGCACACAGACTTTACAACCCCTTTAAGTGTTTGGCACCTCCACTAGCAGCTGGTTCCCCATTCTTTAGGACTGTATCTGTGGCAGAGATATACGAGGTACCTCGGGAGAATAGGTGCAAGCATTCTTGTTTGCCTCTCCCCTGCCCACTCCATCAACACTGGGGCCACATTTGCTGATAGAGGGTGAGAAACTGAAAGAGAAGATAAATGCAGGAATACTAGTCAGTAGCAGTGTGTAAGGGTATATTGCTTTGTAAAAATCACCCCTAATGCTGGGTGCCCTACGAGTGAGGATGTTGCTGCAATATGTAAAACTATTATTTTTTTTTACACTTTAGGATGGGGTGTCTTGAGACTGCATCATTTTTAAGGGTGTCTTGACTGAAAAAAAGGTTGACAAACACTGGACTAAGGAATTGTATAACTGAGATCCATATTTTCTCTCTTCTTGGAAAGGAAAAATCTACATTTATTGACCCATATTTGTTTCTGCAAATTTTTTTGACAGCTTGAAACACCAGTCTTTCACAGTCTTCAGTTGATGAGTAGATAAATGCAGCTTTTCAAGAGACATCTAATATCAGTTGTACTTTGTTGTTAGAATGTGGGTCAGTGGCAGTGCATTCATGTTGACTTGTCTTTGCACATATGCCACACTCTGTATATGGACTGTGCGGATAGGAGGCCAGCACAGCTTACTGTTGAACTCCAATTCCCCTAGCT
Source organism: Glandirana rugosa (assembly GCA_018402905.1). Classification (NCBI taxonomy): domain Eukaryota; kingdom Metazoa; phylum Chordata; class Amphibia; order Anura; family Ranidae; genus Glandirana; species Glandirana rugosa. The sequence continues at coordinate 1,505,399 of BLSH010015899.1, forward strand.
TACCATTCAGTGTCCTTTTTATTCAGCATTTTCCTATTGCCAGTTCTAGTAATATTAATCATTCTTATTCAATGCAAAAATGCCGTAATGAATGGTTAGAGTGTTTGCAATATGACGTTTGCTTTCTGCTCCTAATTGCTATCAGGAATTGTATCTATGTACAGTAATTGTGGCCTTAACTAGCCTTATTGTTACAGTTAATTAAAAATGCCCCTTTCCCCTACTCTCTTTGTGTTTGTTTCTTTATATTTTTTTTTGTCATCTAAGGGTCTTTTTTTCCATTAGCATTCTGAAAATTTTAAGTGCTTAATTAATCAAATTGCTGGAAAGAAGCAAGGTTTTCCTGGTTATTGCAACTAGAAAAATGAACTTCGGTATTAGCCTGAATATTATCTCAAAGGTTGGGCCCCTGTCCTTAATTTAACCCTGGTTGTTAAACTCAAGAACTTAATATTGTATACATATGATCAAAGCAACATCATGTAAAAAATGTCAGGCTTATTCGATGGGGCAAAATAAAGTACAGCGATGTATAGCATTTTTTTTATAGGTGCATTGCCTTACTACAAAAACATTGACTGCTGTGTGTTTTGTCTTCTGATCCAGAAGATCTGAAATAGAACTTTGTGACTAGAGATGTGACTTGCCTAGTTTCTGATTCGCGCAAACTGAACCAAAATTCACATATCCACCCTGAGAAACTGCAAATCAGTAAATGGAGGCATTCACAGGACTGTTCAATATTGGGGGTTCAACAATTATAATTCAGAGTCATTTGTTGGATCAGATATCCTACAAAACAAGACAACTAAGTGTCAGTAAACCAGAATTCAAAGCCAGAAAAAAAATGGCAAAAAGCTAAATGTGCAAATATGTATAAGGGAGCTTTAAGAACTAAATATTTTTTTATTATTCTATCCAGTTCTGAGATTTTTAATACAAAAAAATACATTTTTATCCTTTTTATGTCATAGTTCCCTGTTTATTATAAAATAATTTGTTGTTTGTCTTTTGAGATTTATGCAGCTTTACAAGACAGTGTAACTGCACTGGTGATATGATGGGGTTGATTTCCATGTTTTTGTTTGTCAAAGCTTAATTGAACAAGCTGAAGTTAGCAGCTGATTGGCTGCCATGAATCAAATTTTGCACTTTCCAGTTTTAGTAAATCAACAGGATGTTTCTCTTCTGCAAATTAGGCCTCATGTACACTGCTGCTGGTAAACGAATGGATAGTAGCAGTTGGGCATTTTTTTCAGCTGCCCCTGAACTCTTCTCTATGTTATCTTATCAGTACGTGTACACAGGGATGTTTATATTTGTTTCTAGGCACTTGAGTTTAGAAGCATTTTTTGGATAGCAAAAAAATGTGTTCAGGACGGATGTTCAGAGGCATTTGAAACGCCAAATGCCTGTAACAGCTTGTAAACACGTCTAAACGCGGTTTACTCGCGATTAGCAGCATTTAGTTTACAGGCGTTTTTCATTAAAAAAAAAAAAAAACTCTTCTAGATGCAAACATGGCTAAACGCAGCTAAACGTGGCAACGTTGGTTTCTAGCTGTCAAGTTGAATTGTTCAGGAGAGGTTAAACAATGTCCCATGTACATTAAGCCTTAGCAATTAAGCTAGGTCACTTTACTACTTACATTAAGTGGACAGTGACTGGACAGCAGCAACAGATCAATGGGTGAATTTCTGCTCTCTCCTTCTGTCAGCATGTTCCTTGTCAGCAAATGTGCCTGCAACTCACCCTTGCTTGCCCCTCCCTCTCCCAGTCTGAACCCAGCTTTACAGGGTATTAATATATAATAAAACCCAGACAGATTTAAAATGACTAGAGTTGAGCGAACCCGGACTGTAAAGTTCGGGTCCGTACCGAACTTTGGAGTGTCCGGGACCCGGACCCGGACTTTTCAAAAAAAGTCCGGGTTCGGGTCCAGGGTTCTGGTAATTTTAATGAAAAATCTTAAAAATGCTGTAAAAAAGCCCAGGAAGGTCCTAGAGGTCTGCAAAAGGAAGGAAAATGTGGGTAAGGGTGGGACAAGTGCCCTACAAAGAAATGGGGACAGGGAAATAACTTTAAATATTTTTTAAAAAATAAAAACAAAAGCAAATTAAATAAGCAAGAAAATTTGGAAAAAAGCAGAAATCTACTTTTCAAATCTGCACCTTACTTGTGTGATCTAATGCTGAGGTTTACTAGGAAACAAACGCTGTGTGCCTAAAATTAGCCTATAAAATGCATATTATTCCTTATGTTCATATTTGTTATATTCTTTCAGATTTTTTTTCAGGCACCATTGGAACTAAGTATGGGGAAAACACAATTTGCTGCCGCAGAGAGAGACTGTAAATTATACGGCCTCCAATAAAAAGGGAACTTAATGCAACACAAACATTTTTATTATAATACTTACTATACTATACATACTATACTGTATGTCATGTAAAATTTATTTATTTTATTTATTTATTTCAGGTACTTATATAGCGCTGTCAATTTACGCAGCTCTTTACATATACATTGTACATTCACATCAGTCCCTACCCTCAAGGAGCTTACAATCTAAGGTCCCTAACTCACATTCATACATATACTAGGGCCAATTTAGACAGGATCTAATTAACCTCACAGCATGTCTTTGGAGTGTAGGAGGAAACCGGAGCACCCGGAGGAAACCCACGCAGGCACAGGGAGAACATGCAAACTCCAGGCAGGTAGTGTCGTGATCAGGATTCGAACCAGCAAGCCTTTTACTGCTAGGCGAAAGTGCTACCCACTACACCACTGTGCTGTAAAATGACACACAAACACATATTTGATCACACCTCAGCAAGCTTTTTGAACACTAAATATTATATCAGCTCAAGGATTTATAAAAAAAGTCCTGTTGATTAAAGCAGCCAAATAGATTTAAACATAAACTGGAAAATTAAATGTACAATGTATATGTAAAGCGCTGCATAAATTGATGGCGCTATATAAGTACCTGAAATAATAATAATAATAATAAATTAGTTTTGGAGTGGAGGTTTAAAAGAGAAGTTTGGGAATGAAGAAAAAAAATTATACACACCTAGATGGCTGATGGACTGATTCCAGCTGCAGTTGTCCTATGCCGCTTCTACCCCAAGAACTGAATGAACAAACACCGCTTATCGCTCAGTTCTCCCCCTCCTCTTTTATCAGAGAACTGTGACTGTCAGTCTCCGGCTCTGTGCTCTGCCCCTTCGGTGCCCACTGGAGCACTAGGCTGTTGAGGGGCGGCATGCTGAGAGGCTGAGCCAGCTGCAGGTCCAGGCATGTGGGTGGATCCTGACTGTAAAGTCAAGGTCTTTCCCAAGCCTTGACCTGCTGAGTGATGTCAGCCGTCAGTGGGCTTTAGTCTGCTGTTGGCTGAAAATTGGTCACAGGAGAGCAGAATGAACTGCGCTCCTGTGATCAATAGGAGAAGTATAGCCAAAAAGTCTTTGGCTATACTTCTCCTTTAAATCTATTGTTTGCTATGGGACAGCACATACAAGCCAAGGTAGGTCTTCTTTCAAACACTTTGTTAATCAAAAATTAAAATGGGATAAATGTCATATATCAAATGTTAGACAATTAATAATCTATAGTAATAGGACATTGGAACATTTACTTTGTTGGTAGAAGTTGGTTACCACTTTATCATAAACTATTTTATAATACAATACAAACACTGAGCTTTTAAAAACAATTGAGCGTAAAGACTTAAGGAGTAGAAACAGATTATATTAATAATACGATATAAAAATCAGCTCACTTACAAATCCTAATAATAGAATAGAAACCCAAAAGATTAGGAAGCACTACAAATCTAGGACTGCAAAAAAAGTCCAGTGGGGGTTGATTTACTAAAACTGGGGAGTGCAAAATCTGACGCAGCTGTGCATGGTAGCCAATCAGCTTCTAACTTCAGCTTGTTCAATTAAACTGACGAATAAACTGAAAGCTGATTGGTTTCTATGCAGTGCTGCACTAGATTTTGCACTTTCCAGTTTTAGTAAATCAACCCCATTGTGCTGATAAATAATTTTTCTTCTGTCAAATCACCACCCCACCAATTAATGGAATTCCCCTTCTAGCATGCTACTACCTCATAAAATAATACTTTTGAGAAAGTCCAGGGACAAAATGCATAGGTCCTTGGTGTTATCATCACATTCAGAATATTGCACATGGAGCTGCCATTTTAAAGCTCTGCCACATAGTGCTGTGTTGCATTATTAATACGAGAGCCTTTGTTTTTACATACTAAATAAATCTTTTTAAAACAGTATACTGACATTTCTATCTCTTTGCAGTACTGTACTATACTACATAAAACAATTGGTGAAACCTAACTAAGGAGTAAAGAAAAGAAGGTATGAGCAATTGGTGTTGTGAATGGATTTTTCCAGGTATATACCGACCTGCTTATAATTTGGGGGTTAAGATTACAGTGTGTATAGAAAAGGATCACCCCCTTTAAAATGATCATATTTTGTTGCTTTGCAGCCTGAAATTAAGACAGACACAGTTTTTATTTTATCCAACTGTATTTACTTGGTGCAACTTATAACATCCAAGTAAAAGATATAACACCAACATGTCAGAAAAAAAAAAATCAAAGAAAGTTAGAAAAAGTGTGATCCCCCTTGTGTCAGTATTTCATCAAACCACCTTTTGCTTTAATTACAGCCTGTTGGGATATGTCTCTACTAACTTTTTACATCTAGACTTTGCAATATGTGCCCACTCTTCTTTGCAGAATTGCTCAAGTTCAGTTTAATCTGAAGGTGACCATTTGTGGACTGCAGTCTTCAAGCCATTCCACAGATTTTTCAAGGGGGTTTAAGTCTGTGCTCTGACTAGGCCATGCAAGGACGTTCACCCCTTTCTACTTCAGCCACTGTGTGGTCATTTTTGCTGTGTGCTTTTGGTCGCTGTCACATTGGAAGGTAAACCTTCTTCCCATTGGAAACTTTCTGGCAGGGGGCAGCAGATTTTTCTCAGGAATTTGACAGTATTTTGCCTCATCCATTTTTCTTCTATCCTGACAAGTTCTCCAGTCCCTGCTGCAGAGAAACACCCCCATAAAAGGATATTACCACCTCCATGCTTTACTGTAGAACTGGTGTTATTTGGATGGTGAGCTCTATTGGATACCTGTCAGACATATTGTTTGGTGTTGAGATCAAATAATTAAATTTTAGTCCCATCTGACCATAACACCTTTTTATATGTGGCCTCAGAATCTTCAAGGTGCATTTTGGAAAAGCTCAGTCATGACTGCCTGTGGTCTTTCTTGAGGAGTGGATTTTTTTCTTGCAACTCTCCCATACAAGTCACAGTTGTGGAGAGTTTGTGATATTGTTGTCACACGTTTTTAATGCATACTGTTAGAGAGAATCATTTAGTTGGTTGCAGGCTGGTCGGTAAGTTGAGTTGAGAATTTCTTTGGTTTGGTTTTGCATCGTTTTCACAGGCACACAATGAAGAATCATAAATGTCTGCAACTGCTTCAGAGTTGCTATATGCTACTTGGTAGCCTTTCTGACCAGTTTCCTCTTGGCTCTTTCATCCAGTTTGGAGCACTGACCTGATCCTGGGAGGGTCTTTGTTGTACCAAATACCTTCCACTTCTTAATAATAGACTTCACTTTGCTTCTAAGGAATGAAAAAACATTTTAAATTTTTATTTATCCATCTCCTGACTTATGCTTGTCCACAACTTTATCCCGAAAATCTTTTGACAGTGCCTTGCCACCCATACTTGATTGGTTGCTTCAGTTGCTCTACCAGGAACTGAAATGCTCCAGGAAAGCTCTTTTCATGCTGAGCTAATCAAAATGGCCACACCTGATCACAGTTGAAAGTCAAATGGCTTTGTATGCCATTGAGAAGGTGATTAGCTACACCTCCTTTGCTTCTAAGGAATGATAAAACATTCTAAATTTTTATTTATCCATCTCCTGACTTATGCTTGTCCACAACTTTATCCCGAAAATCTTTTGACAGTGCCTTGCCACCAATACTTGATTGGTTGCTTCAGTTGCTCTACCAGGAACTGAAATGCTCCATTTTTTATGGGCAGTCTGTTTTATATAGACTTTTTTTGCACAAGCACTGCATTTGTAGGGCTTCCTATTTTTTTTTTTTTTAATTTATCATAAACTGTTTAAAATTCCTTTTGGTTGGCCAGCCAAAGGTTATCACTGATAATATTGTTAACCATATTGTTTCATAAAGCTGAGAGCCAGGAAAACCCATTTATTGTAGCTGAGTAGTCCTTTAAAAATCACATTTATGTTTACATACAGCTTATAGCAATATGTATTCATACTTACATTCATTCATAATTCATACTGGGGGTAAGAAATGCAACACTAAAAGTCAACTATGCTCCTCTGCATATACAGTCCTGCTCACCATTATTGGCACCCATGAAGTTTATGTACATATTGTGGAATATCTACTGAAGGAAATGTATCAAATTAACCAACATATTACTACAGATAGCTTGTGTTTGACAAAAAACTGTAAATGATAAATAACATTTAAAAAGATAAACATTATGAGGAAAACAGAGAAAACCATAATGCTTGCCTTGTCAGTGGTATTGGCACCCTTTGCTGCAAATCAGTATGGAAACCCAATTTGGCTCACCTGTTGCAGATCTCAAATGAGGATCACCTGTGATGAATTGCCTCCACCCATGTGACCCAAATTAGCCAATAAATGAACATTTTGGTTTTATAAAAAGCCACCTGTTATTCCCTCTTCATGTGTGACAATGGTAAAGACAAAGGAGCTGTCTGACGACACCAGA
>BLSH010015899.1:1533250-1547130 GCA_018402905.1 Glandirana rugosa
TGGTAAACCACTTGGTGGAGTTTCATTGGGGTGGTATTCGTGAAAAATCGTAAATTTTAATTTAATTCGATTTTAGTGACACTTGTCACCTTTTGATAAAAGGTACTATAGTAACCACTGGTTTTTACTAAGGTATTTGGAGAAAAACCTATTCGTTTACGAACGGAAAGTTTACCTACTTACAAAAACGTAAGATTGAAGGGTCTAAAACTTAGACGAAAAATTAATGGAACAAAGAACGTGTGTTTTGTAAGTACAATGACAAAAGGATAATAATAAGGATAAAAAGTAGAAATTGGTGAACGGCTGGCAGTTAGCCGTTAACTGCCGCCGTTTCACCGCGACATTCCGTTTAGCGGCAGTATACTGCCGCCGGCGGTCTAGCGTCACAGCCCTTCCCCCTCACACAGAGCGGAGGTCCGTGTTTACTTACACGGACCTCCGCTCCTTCACTCCGGGGGGGGGCATCGCGGGTGGCCGGCGGCAATCAAAGCCACCGCACCCGCTCCCTGGCCCTCCCCGGACACAGTGAGCGCGATCTGGCGGCCGCCGTCATATGACGGCGATTTGCCTTACAGCGCCACTTTGCCGCCGTCAATTGCCGATTGACGGTCGGCAAGTGGTTAAAGATGAAAAATAGGAATAATAATAGGAAAACAGTAACATGAATGTTTTGTGTGCAAGAAACAAGGTAATTAAAAAGCAGATTCAAAATCTGGGAAGTTAGAATGCAAAAACATTCATCCATTTGAAAGGCAAGCATTTGCTTATCCAAAAAGAGGTTTATGGAATCATTTTTGGTCACCAATGATATCATGGAAAATAGTTTTCCACTGTTCACAGTGATTTTAGCTTAATTTAATTTTAAATGCTAAAAAGTGCTTATGGTGGGGTTACTTTGAGGTGGTTCACCAAATGGTCAGCAGCATAATGAGTAAAAGCTTTACAAAAACATCTTATTCTAGGATAGGCCCAAAATGTGTGATATAAGTTCTCAGGATCCTGTTCACATTTGAGACACCTAGAAGATTGACTCATTGTTTCCCATGAGAGTAAAGTGCAGAGATATATATGTGTCATGATAAATACGGAGCATCATTTACCTGTGAGTGGAGGCAGAATACTCCAAGACCTTTTGAAAGAAGATTAGGATGCTAGTTTTGGTGTTTTTTTTTTTTGTGTGTTTATGTTTTTTTAGAGGGATAGATGGGCAGTGAAGTAGGAAAATTTCACTTTTTCGTACTGTTAAGTTTTCTGTAGCTTGGCTTGAAATCAAAACACAACATCTGTTCTATATTCTATTCATTGCTATACAAGTGATAATCATTTATGTTCTAAGCTATCCTTCTTTTGCATATCAAATGTTATTTGTTAAAGTCCTATTGAAGTTACCTGTAATATGAGTGATCAAGGGTGCAGAAAAACATTTGAAAATAGCTGTTGTATATGAGTTATTTGAGTTCCAGTGCCAATATAAACTCTTGAGCCCCAGGAAGCAGGCTGCAGAAAAGGACTAGTGCTCTCTGTGTGGAAGCAGAAGTCTCTCTGGACTGGTCTCTAATCAAAAAGTTAGTGAGGCCGATTATTAAGCTCTAGCTGTGGATGGACTGTTGCCTCCACAGAGAGAGCAGACATCCTTCCCTGCAGCCTATTACATAAAGCAAAAGAGTTTATGCTGACCCTGGAGCTCAAATGCCTTGTATACAACATCAAGACATTTTGCAAATGTATGTTTTACACAAATCTAGTGTAGATAAATTATTTACCACTTCAAACAGACTTTCAACCCATTCCATATAGGCCATATTTTTTTCAGATCTTGAATGCTCCCTTTCAGTCTGCATTTACATGCTGTAAAACATGCAAAACAGAACTCACAGCACAGCACATCTTATGTGCATCTTGTTTTTCATGAAACTGTGCTTTTCTGTTTAATGAAATGGACTATGCTGTGACCTCATCTGAGTGCAATCCAACCTGCATTTATAGAATAACCAGTGGTGGTTACCTTGTGTAGCGATGCCCCCGCTCTCCAGAGACCTGATGGTGACCTTCAGAGTCAGGGGCAGCTGACATTCCTCTTCAGGGTGCAGGTTACTAGGCATGGTGGGTGTAGTGCAAGGTGGAATGATCGGGCGCCAGTCACTTTTAAAGTGAACAAAAAGAGATTTATTGTCTCTTAACAAGAACTGGGGAAGAGAGGGCTTAGGGCCAGGACACCCTTAGGCAAATGCAATGTGCAAACTGGCAGACTCCACAGACAAAAATAGAAATAGGCTGACAGCGATACAGAGAAAGGGCCTTTAAGCTGAATGCAGCAATCTGTATTTTCCTAGCAACTTCTGTCTCCTATAGCAACACTTCACCTCTATACTTCACTGTAGACCTGCACACGTAGCTCACAGTAACTCGCTGTAGATCTCTGCTCACATCTCACAGCACTCACTGTAGCTCTTCACTCACATCTCACAGTATCCCACTGTAGATCTCCACTCAAGCTTCACCCACGCTATCCCGCTGGGTCCCTGACTTGACTCACAGCTACACACTGTGCTTATCTTCTCACGCCTCCTGCTGGGTTCCCGGATGAGACTACTGAAGCTTTCCCATCTCTTCAACAGCCCCGGCTAGTGAAAGGGCTGCTCTGGTACTTCTTCAGACCTTCAGTAGCAGAAGAGAGGAGAGAAGGGTTGAATTGGCAAAGGTTTCTATGGGTGATGGTTAGGCGATTGGAGGGAAAGGTGGTGCAGGACAGGGAGAGAGAGAAGCTAATAAGGCGGTGGTCGGAGATAGGAAAAGAATTGTTGGAGATGTTGCATGGAGTGCATAGGTAGGAGAATACAAGGTCAAGGGTGTTTCCATCAGAGTGAGTAGATGCCTGTACCCATTGCTTTAGGTCAAATGATGAGATTGGACTAACAAGTTTAGAAGTATCAGTAGTGTTAGTGTTAACAGGGACGTTGAAGTCACCAAGAAGGATTGTGGGAATTTTAGAAGAGAGAAAGTTGGGTAGCCAGGCAGAAAATTCATCAAGGAAAGCTGACAGCGGTCTAGGAAGCCAGTAGATCACAGCAATCCTTAGGGAAGTTGAAGAGAATATACATATACAGTGGGCTTCAAATGATGAGAGGGAAAGTGAGGGAGGAGTGTGAAGAACCTGAAAGGTGCTCTGTGGGGATAGGAGGAATCCCACTCCACCTCCCTTGCGTCCATTAGGCCTAGGGGAGTGAGTCCAGAGCAGGCCACGGTGGGAGAGGGAAGCAAGAGAAGGAGAATCTGATTCATGGAGACAGGTTTTCGTGGCAGCAAGTAGTTTGTTGCAGACAGAGTGCTCATTCCAGAGGGCACAGGAGAAGGGGAGGCTGGTTTTGGGAAGAAGGGGAATGGAGATTAAATTGCGTAGTTCATGACTACTGCTAGAGGGTGTGGGGTGGTGGTGATGGGTGTGTTGAGTATAGTTAAACGAGGGAGGCCCAGGGTTTGGGGAAATATCTCCAGAGACTAGGAGAAGCAGAAGAGTAAGGGAGGTAATATTGGAATATGATTTATATGAGGGGACATGCTACAGCATCCTGGGGGTTTTGTTAGCATATGGGCTTAGAGTTAGAAAGAGCTGATTGCAGTGCAGTAATAGGGAGAGGGGAGAAGTGAGGGCAATGTGTACAGATTGTGGGGTGGGGAAGAGGGGCAAAGAAAAGATAGTTTAAAGAGAGAGGCTGCTATTGTGAAAAAGAGAGGTAAAGAGTGCATGTTTTAGAGAGGAAAGTGAGATGATTTGGAAATGTGGTTACCTGTAGTCTGGTGTTTTCTTGTTGGTGTGTGTTTTGTGCAAATCACTGAAGTGCAAGAGCAGAAGTGCCCACTTATTTAAAGAACCCCACTTTTTTGGAAGAACTCCTCTGCATGTGTTACCCCCTGCAATATGTTCCCCATAAGGAAAGCCTTGTTTTATACTGTGATGGGTGTGGGTGGATTTTGGCAATTAATCAATTAAAGGTAATATTAGGCACACAGCTATCACAGCAGACCTTTCCACAACGTGATCACACTGCAAGAGGGCCAAAAGGCCAAAAATTGTGGAGATAAGGTAACCCATAAATTAGGTAAGACTTAAAGGCTAAATAAACATCAAAATAATGTGAACACGGCTACAGATGTAGTTGAGACAGCAGGGACAAAGGCAGCATTACCAAAAAGTCAAATCAGCAGACAGTCAATGTTCAGATTAAGTCAGACATACCATTATTGAAAAGACATAAGTAAAAAGTAGACAGTGTTTCAGTTATTGGGTGGAGTTGTCAGCAAGGCAGACATACCATTATTGAAAAGACATAAGTAAAAAGTAGACAGTGTTTCAGTTATTGGGTGGAGTTGTCAGCAAGGCAAGGCAGACATACCTGGGAAGAGAGAGAAGAATCCTTCCGATGGATGATGCAAGATGCAAGAGCAGAAGTGCCCACTTATTTAAAGAACCCCACTTTTCTGGAAGAACCCCTCTGCATGTGTCACTCCCTGCAATATATATATTGTGACGGTATGAGAGGCAAAGTGGTAGACGGACACTACCTGTTGCCTCATATGCATTCATTTGGACTGGATTAAACAGAGTCCGGTCCAGATTTTACCAGCCACCATGGCAGGGCTGGTTCCGGTCCGGAGCTTGTGGTCCACTGGAGTCCGCCAGCAGGTGGCTTAAATAATAAGCAAGAGATCTCACTCGAGCTCTGACCTCGAACTCAGAGAGGAATCTGAGGGAGTGTCTGTTTGAACTTTAACCACTTCAGCCCCAGAAGGATTTCCAGCTTTAGGACCGGAGCATTTTTTTCAATTTGGCACTGCGCCATTTTAACTGGTAATTGCGCGGTCATGCAATGCAGTACCCAAACAAAATTTGCGTCCTTTTTTCCCACAAATAGAGCTTTCTTTTGGTTGTATTTGTTCACCACTGCACTTTTTATTTTTTGCGATATAAATAAAAAAAGAACGACAATTTTGAAAAAAAATGATATTTTCAACTTTATGTTATTACAAAAATACAATAAACAACATTTTTGTCATAAATTTTTGCCAAAATGCATTTAGCCACATGTCTTGGGTAAAAAAAAAATGTAAATTAGCGTATATTTATTGCTGTGCGCAAAAGTCACAGTGTCTTCAAACTAGGGTACATTTTCTGGAATTTCCGCAGCTTTTATTTTATGACTGCCTATCTCGTTTCCTGAGGTGCTAAAATGGAGGGACAGTACAATACCCCCCCCCCAAATGACCCAATTTTGGAAAGTAGACACCCCAAGGAATTTGCTGAGAGGCATGTTGAGCACAGTGAATATTTTATTTTTTTGTCATAAGTGATTGAGAAATGACAAAAAAAAATAAAAATTTACACAAGGTTGTTACTGAAATGATATATTGCTCACACATGCCATGGGTATGTGTGGAATTATACCCCAAAATACATTCTGCTGCTTCTCCTGAGTATGAGGATACCACATGTGTGAGTCTTTTTGGGAGCCTATCCGTGTACGGGACCCTGAAATCCAATCACCGTCTTCAGGATTTCTAAGGGCAAAAAGGTATGCCTTCACCTGACACTATCTATCTCAGTTGCAGAGGCCATGAAATGCGCAGATAGCAAAAAAAAAACAAATGACTCCATTTTGGAAAGTAGACACCCCAAGGAATTTGCTGAGAGGCATGTTGAGTCCATGGAATATTTTATTTGTTTTTGTTTTTTTTTTATATGAAAAAATACTTTTTTTTTGCTAGAAAATGAGTTTGAACCCCAAAACATTATATATTTTTTTTAAAGCAGAGGCCCTACAGATTAAAATAGTGGTGTTACCATTTTTTTTTCACAAAGTATTTGTGCAGCAATTTTTCAAATGCAATTTTTGGGGAAAAAACACTTTTTTGAATGATAATGCACAAAAACACACTATTTTGACCAGCACCCACGAAGCGACGACAAACTATACATTTTTAAAAGCCTTTACAAGTTACCACTTTAGATCTGCAGAGGAGCTCTACTGCTAGAATTACTGCCCTCGATCTGACGTTTGCGTTGATACCCCACATGCATGGTGAAATTGTTGTTTACATACGACACAAGACTGACGCTTTGCGCGCATGCACGGGGGGGGCAGGGGTGCATTTTTTTTTTAAATTATCCATTTTGCTTTTTAATTTTATTTTTACACTGTCCCTTTCATCTTTTTTTTAATCATTTTTATCACAGGGATTTTAAATATCCCCTATGATAAAAATAAGTATTGTTGCTTATTTTTTTTTTTTTTAGTTTACATTTGGAGTCTACTAAACTCTAGATCTTTCCCCAGCCCTTAAAACATCTGACCACACCCCAATTTCCCCAATTTCCCAATGGCGCTGTTTGTATCTGGCGAAACCGAAGTCACATAAATGCTCGTAGCCTCCGGTTTCTTAAGCCATGGAGATGATTGGAGCCATTCTAGTCTTCAATCAGCTCTATGATCAGCTGGTGGAACCACCAGATTCATTCTCGCGTTCCCCGGTGGGACAGGAGAGCCTGAGAAGACCAGCAACATACTAGTATGTCGCTGATGCTTGTTGGGCATATATTGTAATGTTCTTTTTTTTTCATGCAGCCTGTGGGTTAAATGAAAAAAAAGAATCAATCAGTGGATATGCCCACCATTAGAAAACCTCCCTTCGTCATAGAAGCTTACCAGTTACCCAGGCCACTATATGCAACGAGGTTTGTTCACCACATCTTGGCACACGAGCCGTGAGTATGGTACTTCATAAACTTACTCTTCTTTTTGCTGTTCGTTTATGTGCCTCCTGAGATGAAGGGCAGACCCCAGTTTACTTTCTGGGACATGGAACACTCAGGCCCAGATGACTTATAACCAGAGATTTTGTACTACTTAATGCTGGACACCTAGTTAAGGAGATACAGGAGACGCATACTGCTCCGTAGAGCATTCCTCAAAATGTGCCGTGCAATCTCTCTTGGTGCTGACCTGAGTTCCAGGACCCGTACTGAAAAAACTTTGTCTTCTGGGACTTCCTAGCCCTGTGACTGTGATCTAGACCTTAAACGCCTTTCACAGCCACCCCCCCCCCCCTCATGAGAACTCTTGGCCATGCCTGCTCCACCGTACAGCCCTCCCCAAGAGCTGAATAACTGCGGGGACATGTACTAGGGGAACAGAGGGAGATGGGAGGAGGGTGGGGGACAGATTTCAGAGCGTTCTGGATCGAACTATACACGTCTGACATGCACTTGTCTGCTTTGAAGTACCTGGCCATATAATTCATGCCATTTTTTGTTTGTTACATTGTTGACTACTGCTTGCTTGAAACAAGGGTAACGGTTTGCTAAACATTAAACGCAACTAGCTACAGCTGTGGCCCACCTGGTGCTTTTGTGTTTTCCATTTAAGGGCCCGCGGGAACACCACGGGGTCATAGACAACAATACTTGAAAGAGAGTGAGATGTTAACATATCACGGGTGAAGCGTATGAATCGGGTGTTACAGACTATGGGAGGGGGAGTGGGGGAGGAACGGTGCTGGCCTTTCCCCCTTACTCCCCCCCTCTTTCTCAGGATACAGGGGTAACATATTGCCACTTGGGCACACAAGTTTTCTCTTTCATGTGGTTTTCCATAATGGTTATGTATTGTAGCCTTCTAACGGTTCCTTTTTTCTGTTTTTTTTTTATATATGAAGGTGATTGAATATGGAGGGGTATTGCGGCTCGGGGGCCGGTCTGGGGGGAGGAGCCAACGCTGCGGGGCCGGCAACACGAGGTGGCCTCCAGGACATGATTATTAGTTAGGCCTGGAGTGCCTCACAGGTACTCCCACAGTTTGTTCTCACAGCCACCGCATGCTTTGGCTCACCCTCCTAGATGGGTCAGACATGACTTTGAACTTCTGTAAAAGACCCAATGGAACATTTCATTACCTTATACGTAGCAAATATAGATCGGAAGGGGGGTATACCTGGGATAAGGTCTACGCGACACCATCAAGGTATCTCAAGTAGAGAACTCAGTTGTATATGCGGACACGGGACCCCTCTGGGGACTCCCTCCGGGATCCCTTTGAACATGGAATCCCCGGACGGAGTTAGTACATGTTAAGTGGAAGTAGTTTCTGTGCCAGACACCTCCCGCACTTCGGAGAGGCAGGTTCTCGTCTGATAATTTACCGGCATAACTGGTTTACATATTTTTATTTAACGCTACTGTTAGCTACGTCACCTAGGTGCCTTAGCTGGCTAGCGGACACCTCCGGTTCCTACTGAGACCCCCACAGTTAGGGTCTTCGGTATATTCCCCGAGTGATCTCCGGTACCTCGGTTTTCTTCTCCTAAACTCCCTCCCCTCACGTTTCTTTCTGTCCCCCATTTTTCCCCCCTCTTCTCCTTTTTTTTTCTTTATTTAGCTCCTCTCTAACCCCCCTTCCCCCCCCCTTTTTTTTTTTTTCTCTCTCTCCCCGTGACTTTACGGGAGACACGGGATAATATGGCAGCAGTTTCCACCAGAATGAATAAAATATCCCTTAAAATATATTCTCTCAATACTAAGGGCCTTAACTCCCCTGAGAAAAGGAGTAATGTTCTTGCAGAAGCTTACCGTAGTAAAGCGCAGATTGTCTTCCTACAGGAGGCACATTTCAGAAGAAATGCGATTCAGCGCCTACATGACGCTCACTACCCAACGGTATACTACGCTACATGCAGTGACTCGAAAACCAAAGGAGTCTCTACATTAATCTCCAGATCATGTCAGTTTGACCTCTCTGAACAATTGGCAGATCCTGAAGGCAGATTCCTATTTCTTAAAGGCCTCTGGAAAGGCAAACCCTTAACACTAGCGAACATTTACTGCCCAAATACCAAAGAAGTATCGTTCCTAAGGGAAACGCTACTTCGACTCACTTCATTCCGATCAGGCATTTTAGTGTTGGGGGGTGCCTTTAATGTGACTTTAAACCCACTTCTGGATTCATCCAGTGGTTCATCCTCCCTGTCTTACGCCGCACTACGTCAAATTAAATTGCAATTGGCCTCTTTGGCGCTCCATGACAGTTGGCGAACGCTCAACCCACTTACTAAGGATTATACCTTTTTTTCATCTCCGCATGGTCGATACTCGAGGCTAGACTACCTCTTTTTAAGTCAAGCAGACCTAGGTTACCTCTACGAGGCATCAATAGGGAATATGGTCATCTCAGACCACCAATTAATCACAATGACCCTGCTTTTCCCATTGAGGGAACAAAGCGCACGCATATGGAGAATGGACACCTCACTTCTCTCGGATCTCAAGGATCTGACAGCAGTGAGGAAAACAATTGGGGACTTTTTCCAAACAAATGACACCCCAGACACTTCGCCCATGACACAATGGGAAGCTCATAAGTGTGTAGTGAGAGGTCATCTTATTGCATTATCAACTCAGAAAAAAAGAGAAGCCCAGAGGAGAGTAGCTGAACTGTCCGATAGGATAGCGACACTGGAAAAAAAACATAAAAGTTCCCTAGCTACCCAGGTAGCACAGGAACTGGCTGAAACCAGGAAATTACTATTACAAGAGCTGGCTTCCAAGGCCCAGAAACGGCGCAAGTTAACCCAAAACCTATTCTATGAACAGGCGAACAAGCCAGGTAGGCTATTAGCTAAGTTCACGCAGGAGCGTACTCTCACACGAACCGTACACCATATTACAGACGCTAAGGGGAAAAAACATGTGACCAATGACGATATAGCAAGACAATTTCAAGAATTTTACAGTAAATTATACCACTTGCGGGAAGAGATGTCACACCCTGAGGGAAATAATCAACGCATTAACATGATTAGAGAATTCCTCTCTCGCTATAGCCCAGCACCGCTGTCCTCAGAGGATGGAGCTGCTCTGGAAGCCCCCTTATCCCTCGCGGAATGGATAGAAGCCCTTAAGGTGACAAAACCGGGCAAAAGTCCGGGCCCGGATGGTTTCCCGGCGGCCTATTATAAAACCTTTCCTGATCTCCTAGCTCCCAGTTTCTTGAAAGCCTTCAACACCCTGTCCTCACCTTCGACCCGGACACATACCCTATTACAAGCCCACATTGCTGTGATTCCAAAAGGGAATAAAGTCCCAGACATTGTGGCCAACTATAGGCCCATATCTCTTTTAAACGCAGACTTAAAAATTTTCTCTAAAATTCTAGCAATGAGACTTTCCTACCACATCCCGAATTGGATAGGCCTGGACCAGGTTGGATTTGTCCCTGGGAGGGAAGCCAGGGACAATACCATTAAAACCTTAAACCTACAACACTGGCTAGAGAAGAACAAACAGGAGGGCTTTTTCTGGCAATGGATGCGGAGAAGGCATTCGATCGGGTAGCATGGGATTACATGATGGAAGTCTTGGGCACTCTGGGTTTGGGGGCGAATATGAAAGCATTTATTGGAGCCCTTTACACCAACCCAGAGGCACGTGTAAAAGTGAATGGCTGCCTATCGAATGCCTTCTCCATCCATAACGGGACCAGGCAGGGTTGCCCATTGTCCCCCCTCTTATATATTCTCACCCTGGAACCCCTATTAAGATGCATCCGCACACAATCAGACATAAAAGGTATCACAGTAAGGGAAAGGGAATTCAAAGTCGCTGTGTTCGCGGACGATATCTTGCTCTTTCTATCAGCCCCACTAACTACCCTTCCGGTTGTTCTGGACACCCTCGAAAAATTCAAGCGCATATCAAATTTGCAAATTAACTACCCCAAATCATTTGCACTTAATGTATCTCTACCGTCTACGTTAGTGGAACAATGTCAAGCTAACTTCCCCTTTCAATGGAAAGATGATGCGATCACCTACCTAGGCGTTCAAATCCCGCATCGCCTCTCGGAACTATACAAAACAAACTTTTTAGCGAAACTCCATGCAATACAAAAAGACTTTAAACGTTGGGATGTGCCCAAAATTTCCTGGTTTGGGAGGGCATCCCTCGTCAAGATGAATGTCCTCCCACGCTTATTGTATAAAATGCAAACACTACCAATAGCTTTGCCACTCTCATTCTTCTCTCAATAAGCCGGCAAGAATCAGTTGGTCTAAACTTGTGTTACCAAAAACACAAGGGGGAATCGGACTCCCGGATCTTCAGCGATACTATATAGCAGGTCATTTGGCCCGAGTGGTAGATTGGAAGGTGCACGTTAAACACAAGGGGTGGGTCAAACTGGAAAATATCATTGCAGACTCCGATCTAGGTCGAGTCCCCTGGTTCCCTTCCAGGGATATACCAAAAGAGTTAGAGGAGCACCCCCTGATTGGAACCACTCTTATGGCCTTTCACAGAGCCTGTAAAACACACAACACATCGGGAAAACTCAGCCCACTCACCCCAGTTAAGGGTAACCCGGCCTTCCCCCCGGGACTGAATACTGCCTTTCTGGCCTCAGAGTGGCCCCATGCGGAGATGTTAGCGAAACATTTTTTCTCACAAAACAAATTTAAACGCCAGAGAGACCTAGCGGACCTCTCCAAGACAAACACCTTTCCATTCTTGGCGTATGCACAAATAAAACATTTTTTGGATAACCCAACGCACAGAGACCATTTCTCTAGACCGTTGACAATTTTCGAGTCTTTATGCTCTGAATCAACGCCGCAACGCCATGTGATCTCAATGGTATATACATCCCTATTTTCGAGCACCCATAAGCTTTTTGACGCGGAAAAGAAATTCTGGGAGAGGACACTGAACCTGAACCTGACAGATACAGACTGTCAACGTATTGACTCTTACATACATAAAGGCTCACTTAATGTTAGCGTTCAGGAGAATGGGTATAAATTAAAAACGAGGTGGTACAGGACCCCTGATCTACTCCACAAATTTACACCTTCAGTATCGGATGTATGTTGGAGATGTGAGAAGGAAAAGGGAACACTTCTACATATTTGGTGGGAGTGTTCGCTAATCCGGCCCTACTGGCGCACAGTCTTTGACATAATTCGGAAACTCACCTCCTGCCAAATAGAATTCTCCCCAGCTCAATTCTTGTTACACACCTCGCCGTCGACAGGGAAAAAATATTTTAAGTCTTTACCCATGCATATGATAAATGCGGCTCGGATGTGTATTCCGAGGCACTGGCGATCAGTGAAACCCCCCACAATTTCATAATGGATCCATCGATTAAATCACATCGAAACAATGGAGGAGATGGTTCACATGGCTCAGGACAAACTTCCCCATTTCTCAAAAATTTGGGAGAAATGGACCGAATTTCGAAAATCTGATTCCCTGTTAGAGTTAGCCCTATTAAAGTAAGTGTAACAGCGTAGATAGCAGACCCCCAAAATTGATACATAAACTACACCTACGCTTCCTCCTCCCCATGCTTTTTGCAGAAGTGAGGAGAATCCGGTGGAGTGCAGGGGGTTGTTGGTGGTGTGCCCACCCCCCCTCCGCTCCTTAGGATCCCGTTGGTAGAAGAAACCTATGCCCCACATATCCACTTCCCTTTTTTTTTTTTTCCCCCCCTCGCTCTCTTTCCTTCTCGGCTTTTATCCCCCTTGTCTCGTCCTTGTCCTCCCCACCCCTTCATGTCAGAGTAACCAGAGATTACTCAGAGCAATCTGGTTGAACATGCAGTTAGCTTACTAAGATTTGATATAGCGTACTTAAACGTGTTATGTTTTTCTGTTAACATTTATAATACATGTATCACATGTCACATCACTGGGATTATATCCCCTACTTGCCTAAACTGATATCTGTTAAAGATTGTATGATGACTTTCTCATTGTATATGTTGACAAATTATGAATAAAATATTTGAGAAAAAAAAAAAAAGAAAACCTCCCTTCATCCTCCCACTTCTAATGGTGGGCATGGCTACTTTTTAAAAAAAATATACTGGAGCATTAGGGTAATCCGCCCCAATTTCCACCCTCTGCCCCTATGCTCTGGTATATTTGCTCTTTTTTAACTGTGGTGGTGAAATCACCGCCAACAGCGCTGGAGTTGCTGCTTTATGAATGGTGGGAGCAAACGCTTTTGCTGTCACCATTAATAAATCAGTACTGCAGCTGAATGGCATACCTGAAAAGGAATAAACAATTAATAAAACACAGTAACATAAAAAAATGACATACCTGCTAAAAAGAAAAAATTATAAAACACATTAACAATATAACATTACAGGTAAGCATTAACATAAAAAATGACATACCTGCAAACAGGTATGCATACAAAATATTAACAATAGAGAGAGAATAGAGAGAGATTAGTGAGAAAATAAGAGAGAGAGAGAGAGAGAGAAAAAAAAGAAACGTACAACTGTTTTTGTTTTTTTTATTTATTTATTTAGTTTTTTTTAACATTTTTTTATTTTTTTGTTGTTTTAAATTTTTTTTTAGATTTTTTTTTTTCTTTTTTTGATACACCTTTTTTTTGTAACTAAAAACTAACTGGTTCCAGCTTTGGGTCTCTCAAAATGCACTGGCATCTTTGGAGACCCTATGTCAGTGTGTGTCACTAATGTGTGATAGCG
Source organism: Glandirana rugosa (assembly GCA_018402905.1). NCBI lineage: Eukaryota > Metazoa > Chordata > Amphibia > Anura > Ranidae > Glandirana > Glandirana rugosa. Next base: position 1,546,801 of record BLSH010015899.1, read on the forward strand.
TTCAAAACATTCATCGATACAGAGACCAGGCTGGTCAGGACAGGTGGGGCAATAAGTGCGGGTGTCACGCCTGTATCCACGTCATCTGCAGACATGACATCTCTTTTGGGGTGCTCTGTGGCCTGGGGTACCACGGAGGACACGTGAAAAGTGCCTCCCATGCAGCCGTCTAACTGCATTCACATTCTGGAGTGGGGGTGCAGCATCATCTGGAAACAGAAGGGCTGTGACGATCTCTTCCATGAATTTGAGGAAGGATCCCGTCAGTCCTGACGCTCTGTATAAGACATGAGCGTTCAGCAAAGCCAATTGAAAAAAGGTATATAGACA
>BLSH010015899.1:1570657-1580746 GCA_018402905.1 Glandirana rugosa
CAGAAAAGGGAGAAACACATAATCTCACTATAGTCGGAGAGAGTACCTAACACCGTCGAAGGGACAAAGATAACGAGAAAAACAGCGGAGATCGTAATGTCCATCTGCACAGAAAGGTATATGAAATATTTGGAGTTGTCCATAGGGTAGACCAGGACCCCTAAAGAGTAACCGGTAAAAACATTGGTGTAGGACATCGAGAAAATACCATTCGCCTCGAAGAACATCAGAAATAATGGAGACATTCAGAAGCTACTATGAAGAGCTCTACCAATCAAGAGGGAGGGTTAGTCGAGAGAAACTGGAAGCATTCTTGGAGGGAAATGTCCTGCCAATCCTCTCAGAAGAAGAAAAAAGTCAACTAGAAGCTCCGCTTACCATAAAAGAGCTACAGGATGTGGTTACAAAAATGGCCAATGAGAAATCCCCAGGACCAGATGGGATACCTGTTGAGGTTTATAAAGTATATGGAAAGACACGTCTACCTGTAATGCTAGAGGCGACAAAAAGAGCAATAGAAACAGGGAAGCTGCCACAATCCATGAGAGAGGCTGATATCACTCTAATACACAAAGAGGGAAAAGACCCACTGGAAGCAGCAGCATACAGACCAATGTCACTCCTGTCCGTAGACACTAAAATTATAGCTAAGGCCTTGGCGGCCAGACTGACAAGCAGTATGCAAAAGCTGGTACACCCAGACCAGTCGGGATTTATTCCTGATCGGGCTATGAGTGTAAACATAAGAAGAGTATACTTGAATCTCCAGTCACAAACTGAGAATGTAGGAACAAGGGCAATTTTGAGTCTCGACGCCGCTAAGGCGTTTGATTGCCTTGAATGGGACTATCTATGGGGGATCCTAGACAAATTTGGATTCGGCCCATATTATGTCAAATGGATAAAAATGCTGTATAAGACCCCGATAGCTCGTATTAAGATCAACGGGAGGTGCTCAGAGGGGTTCCAACTGGGAAGAGGGACAAGGCAGGGATGCCCCCTATCCCCCCTCCTCTTTGCCCTAGCGATGGAGCCACTGGCAGAAGCAATTCGCAGATCAAAGACAATACTGGGCTTTCGAAGATCGAAAGGAGAGGAGAAGGTTGCGCTATTCGCCGACGACATACTTATGTTTCTAGGGGACACACAAGGCTCTCTATTATCAACAATGGAGCTATTAAAGCAATTTGGCCAACTATCAGGACTAAAAATAAACTGGGAAAAATCAGCGCTCCTGCCTGTAGACCCAATAAGTTCTCCTCTACCTAAAGTAACATTACAGCTAAAATTAGTAGATAAAATAAAATATCTAGGTATAACGATATCAAGAGACCCCAACCACTACATACAAGACAACTTAGTAGGATTGTTAAAAAAATTCAAAAGTAAATGTGAAGTATGGAGACACCTCCCCTTGTCAGTTGCTGGTAGATGCTCTTTGATTAAAATGGTGTGGATGCCTCAGCTGATGTATCTACTACACAACTCACCAATATGGATCTACAGCAACTGGTTTAGAAAGATAGATCATTGCTTTAGGACGCTGATATGGAATAAAAGAACGCCCAGAATCAGCCTAAAAAAATTACAACTACAACCAGAAGAGGGGGGTGTGGCCCTCCCAATCCCCAAAAACTATTTTTTAGCTTCACAACTCCAGCAACTGATAGGATGCGGCAGGGCGGCGAGGAACAGATGCTAATACCCGAATAATGCTATCAAGCTCTTCCCACAATAAAGTAATAGAGGCCTTGGAGGCCAAAGTTTTTGGTACAATGTTCCCTACCTTAAAAATGGTAATGAAACTTTGGGATACAACTCGGACGATACTGGGATATGGGACTATCTCTGTCTATACCCCCCTTTGGAACAACAATGTATTGACAGAACTAAGAGATGTGGAAAAAATAAAGGAATGGGAATTGTGTGGTATCCAGCGGTTAATCTACTTGTATACAAACTCCTCCCTAAAATCCTTTGAAGACTTGAGGAGAGAATACAATATACCAAAATGGACTTTTTTCAAATATCTACAGACATGCACTCCAAGCCCAGTTCAGGAATAAAGAGTTGGAATGGAGCGAGCTGACTGTCCTTCAGGGTATAATAGAGCCAACGTCACATAAAAAAGTAATTTCTAATTTATACAAAGAATTGAGCGACTGTACAAAGGAGAAGGAAGAAGCTAGCAAAAGAAAATGGGAAGAGGATCTGGGAGAAATATCTGATGAGCAATGGAAGAGAATCTTAAAAAACGGACCACTAGAATCAAGGTCCCCACCACAGAGAGTGGCGCAACTATACCTATTATATAGGGCTTATTATACCCCGAAAAAACTTCAGCAGATGGGAAGAAGACAGGATGATAGATGTCCAAGATGTGGTGGAAGAGGAACTTTGATACATATGCTATGGCGATGTCCCAAACTGTTCAGGTACTGGGAAGGAGTGATGGATATCATCAACAGGATATACGACCTAAACCTAGCAAAGGAAGCACGAGTATGCATCCTGGGTATTATAGAGGAGAAACCGGAAAATTCCCAAAAGTTCGAAGGGTTAGTGGGAAACCTGTTTCAGGCTAGGAAGATGATAACCCAAAAATGGTTAAGTAGGACTCCACCCACAGTAGAGGGTTGGATTAGGACGATCAATGTCACCAAATGGAAGGAAAAAACATACTACCTTAGAAGTGGAAAACTGGATAAATTCGATAAAAAGTGGGAACCCTGGGCGAGGGAATTAGAACAGAGAGGAATATAGGCGAAAAGTGGGTAAACACTTAATAAGAGAGCACAAGGGAAGAAAGACTGTATGGACGGATGGATGGAGGAGTGGAAGTGTGAATAAAATAAGGAAGGCTCAATCTTAACTTGGATAGACTATAAAGGAGTGAAGGGCAAATAGACTCAGGTTGTTAGGCTGTGTAAAGGGAGGGGGGAGGGAACATGGATAAACGAATAAAGGTATTAAAGATAGATGGGAGGGTAGGGTGGGGGGGGAAATTGCAATACTTACTTATATACCACGATGATGAGACGAAATAAGAGACTTATATGATAATCAATCTGAAATAGATCTCTTGAAGTTGTCTACTGAAGTGAAAAGAAAAAAAAAAAAATATTACACTGTGCAACAGGATAGGGGACACATCAGGTCACCAGCGCTGTGGGGTACTTCTTACAGTCCCCATGCACACATACCACGTCTACCTGATTCTGGGTCAGCTGTTCAGGGCCCACCAGCCGGGTATGGACCAGGGTGACCAGACTTCCAGTGTCGAGGAGAGCATGTACACTTTTCTCCCTTATCTTTACCACAGAGCGTTCAGATCGGCGACAGGACCGGGTGAGTCACCATAGGCTCAGGGTTAAAAGGGACACTTGGCCGCGATGTGCCCCTACTCACTGCAACTGCCAGTCCCAGTCTTTTCGGCTTTACCAACGGTGTTACTGGGGTTGACCGGGCGACCACAGGAGGGGGTCTTTTGACCATCAGGGATCGTGAAGCTGCAGATCCAGCTACCAAGTCCTCTGCCACCAAGTAGCGTTCCACTAGCTCAACCAGAACGTCTTTTGAATTTGGATCAGATTGCCTCACCCATCTCTGCAACCCAGGAGGTAGAGCTCTCAGAAAGCAGTCCATTGCAACTCTTTCCACTATTTGGGGCCCTGTGAGTATCTCAGGCTGCAGCCACCGTTTGACCAGGTTGATTAGGTCATACATTTGGGAGCCGGGGGATCCATCCACCTTGAAACTCCAGCTGTGTACTCGCTGTGCTCTTACTGCCACAGTGACTCTCAAACATCGCAAGATCTCAGCCTTTAGTTTGTCATAATCTCGGGCATCTTCAGCGGACAAGTCAAAGTATGCCTTTTGGGAGTCGCCTGCTAACACTGGGGCCACCAGCGCAGCCCAGCGGTCTTTAGTCCAAGCCTGCCCCTCAGCAGTTCTTTCAAATGTACATAGGAAGGCCTAAACATCATCCTGGAATTTCATTTTATGTAAAAGGTGACTTTTGGGGCCTGGCAGGGTATCACCAGGGGACCCTGTGGAGACATTTGCAGTCTGAGCTGGCATCCGCTGTAGTACTTCAGCTAAGGCCTGTTGATCTTTCTCAGCCACCTGAGCCAAAGCAGCCACTTGTGCCTCTGTTGCCTGAGCCAGAGCAGCCACTTGAACCCCAGTTGTCTGAGCCAGGGCAGCCATAGTATGCTGGTTGGCTGTTTGTGCTTGCTGCTTCTGAGCATCCAACATTCTATTTGTTTTTTGTTGTTGTGCAGCAGCTTGCTGGCTGGTTGCTTGGGCTTGCTGCCGCTGAGCCACCAACAGTCTATTAGTTTCTTGTTGTGCAGCAGTAGCTTGCTTATAAGCCTGTTGCTGTGTGGCATTACTCTGGAGCAAGGCCTTTACCAAGTCCTCCATGCTGCAAATTCACACTGCTGTCCTTTTAAAACAGCTGACACAACGTTCACACAGCTTATTTCACTGCAGTCTTTTAACACCAGGGACACGGTGAGACACAGGCTGGTTGGGAGGGGGGGAACAGCAAGCTGTATCGGCAAGACACAGGCTGGGTGAGGGGGGGACACAGGGGGGCACAGGCTGGATGAGGGGGGCAGGGGGACACAGGCTGGATGAGGGGGGACACAGGGGGCACAGGCTGGATGAGGGGGCAGGGGGACACAGGCTGGATGAGGGGTGCAGGGAGACACAGGCTGAATGAGGGGGTGACACAGGCTGGATGAGGGATCCCCATGTGTCACCCCTCATCCAGCCTGTGCCCCCTGATTCAGCATGTGTCCTCCTGTGTCCCCCCTCATCCAGCCTGTGGCTCGCCAATACAACTTGCTGTATCCAGTCTGCTTCCCCCCTCATTCAGCCTCTGTCCCCCTGTGTCCCAACCTCATCCGGCCTGTATCCCCCTGTGTCCCCTCCTCCCAATCAGACTGTGTCTAGCCGTGTCCCGCTGTCATCCAGATTCAGCCTGTGTCTCTATAATCCAGTTGATATGGGTTAATTTACTTCAGTTGTCTTTGACTGCAGCAGCTCTGCACTCAGCTTGCTTTGCCTCAAATCGGCATATGCGCATTCCCAGCAAGGGATACCAACTTTCACGGGATACCACTCTTGCTGCTACACTGGCCGCTGTTGCATTCTGGAAGTTCGCTCTCAAGCACAGAGGAAACTACAACCCCCGAACACCAGAGTCTTGGAGGCAAGGTGCGCAAGGGTGTCGGGATGTGTGACAGGCTCGGGATGCAGAGCTGGGCACTGGCAGCAACTTGAACTCAGGACCAGGAGCATCAACCCCCCAAGAGGCTGTGGCATGCAAAAACCTGCTGAGCTGAGCTGCCAGGTAAGAGACTCTGACACCCCCAGCTAACCCCCACATCTCACCCCCCCATACACTCCATTTGCCCTGCCCCAGTGATCAGGCTGTGTTTATGGGCACTGTTGAGGCTGAATTGATGGGCACTGATCAGGCTGCATTGATGGGCACTGATCAGACTGCACTGATGGGCACTGATCAGGCTGCAAGGATGGACACTGGTGAGTCTGCATTTATGGACACTGGTGAGGCTACATTTATGGAGACTGGTGTGGCTGCATTTATGGGCACTGATGAGGCTGCATTTGATGGGCACTGGTGAGGGTGCATTTGATGGACACAGGTGAGGCTGCATTTATGGGCACTGGTGAGGCCACATTTATAGGCAATGGTGACGCTGCATTGACGGGCACTGATCAGGCTGCATTTATGGGCACTGGTGAGGATGCATTTATGGGCTCTAGTAAGGCTGCATTTATGGGAACTGGTGAGGCTGCATTTATGGGCACTGGTGAGGCTGCATTGATGGGCACTGGTGAGGCTGAATTTATGGACACTGGTGAGGCTGCATTGATGAGCACAGTTGAGGCTGCATTTACGGGCACTGATCGGGCTGCATTTATGGACATTGATGAGGCTGCATTTGATGATGATTTTGCACATGAACAAAACCATCACAAACACACATAAATCATCACAAACACATACTAACATTACACACACACAAAAACCATGACACCCAAACAATGGAAATTACTTTCTCGAGACAGGTGTACTTAGGATTTTTTTTTAGCCCTTTTGGCCTCATACACACGGACGTTTTTTGACATCGGTGTTTTATGGCGTTTTTTGCAGCTCTCCATGTTAGTCAATGGCCCCATAAAAACGTCAGCGTTTTTGAGCTGTAGATGACGTCGGCGTTAGTGAGCTGAAACTAGAACCCACAGCCATCGCGTTCTGAGGCTGTAACGTTTTGGCATTTTTTGACGCCGACGCCACAATATGCCAACAAACGCCAACAAATGCCAACAAACGCCACCTATTATTATACCGGCGTTTTCTGGCGTTTTTTGGTTGAAAAATAGCAGAGGGATGATTTATTGTAAAAAACGCCTATTGACGCCGACGCTCACTAACGCTCAAAAACGCCGATGCATAACGCCGAAAAACGCCGACTTTTTTTCCTTGACGTCGGGCCCGACGTTTTGTTTATTTTTTTAGAAACGTCCGTGTGTATGAGGCCTTTATGTTCAGAAACACTGCTGTAGGGGACAGACCTTAGGTGGCGTTGTTATGTCCCTGGTTATCTTGAAGGATAAGCCTCTAGGTTACCCTTTCTTGGTTTGAGTCGTCCATCATTAAACAATCTCTAATCAACTCTGGGGCTGCAGACCTGTTCATAGATAGTGCCTTTGTGTCTAAGCACTCAATTCCGCTGCAGCTTCATGCCACTCCACTTGCCATTGAGGCTATTGATGGGAGACCTCTACAGCCTGCCCATGTGACTCATGAGACTGTTCCATTGACCATGGTGTTGGGGCTCTTCACAATGAGATAATCCAATATCAAGTCATTTCCTCACCTTATTACCCAGTGGTTATTGGTTATCCTTGGTTACAGAGGCACAACCCCTCTTTTGATTTGGTGTTTGCAATGCTCCTGCAGTTTTTCAGGAATTCATCGACAATGTCCTCTGAGATATGTTGCAGCAATGTGTGGTGGTTTATCCCGACCATATTCTCATATATTCCAAATCCCTAGAGAGCCACCACACAGATGTCTCCCATGTGCTACTGAGGCTGAGAGACAATGACCTGTATTGTAAGTTGGAAAAGTGCAAGTTCCATCGTGAACAGGTTACATTTCTGGGTTATGTCATTTCTACTGCTGGTTTTTCAATGGACCCAGAGAAACCATGTGAAGTTCTACAGTGGCCTTGACCTGTAGGTCTATGTTTGTCAATTCTTATCGGAAATGGATCCGTAATGTCTCTTCTCTGTTCAAACCCCTGACTGATATGACCAGAAAGAACAGTAACCCACAGAATAGGTCTCCGGATTCCATTAAAGCATTTGAATCTCTCAAGGCTGCCTTTGTTTCAGCTCCTGTGCTGGCACATCCTGATCCTACGTTACCCTTCATTCTTTAGGTTGATGCATCTAATACTCAGAGTAAGTCACCACAACACCTTCAAGTGGGCTTCCTACAGCCCATACCCAATGGAGAGAGGCCTTGGACCCACCTATCTATGGATTTTATTGTGGAGTTACCCAACTCCCAGGGCAACACAGTTATTCTTATGGTGGTTGACCTGTTCTCGAAAATGTCACATTGTATTCCACTTAAAGAGGAAGTAAACCCCGATGGGGTTTACTTTCTCTATGTTACCCTGGAATGTAAAAGCATAATGGGCTACTATGCATCGCATAGTAGCCCATTATGTGCCACTTATATGCATTGGAAGCCTGCGATGTCCAGCGATGTCCCCTCTCCAGGCCGCATCCATCTACTGCCCCTCATCCTTCTGGGGCTGTGATCTCCGGCTCTGTGACTGGCCGGAGCCGCGTGACATCACTCCTGCACATGCGCAGTCACAGCACGATCACAGTGATGTAGGCACATCGCAGTACACTGCATATCTCCTAAACCGTGCAGGTTTGGGAGATATGTAGGGCACCTACAGGTAAGCCTTATTATATAGGCTTACCTGTAGGTTAAAGTGGTTGTCACGGGTTGACAACCACTTTAAGAAGTTGCCCACATCCAAAGAACTGGAATTCATTTTTTGCTCAAGAGATCTTTTGGTTACATGGGCTACATAAGGTTATCATCTCAGATAGGGGTAGCCAGTTTGTCTCCAGGTTTTGGCGAGCCTTTTGTGCACAGTTAGGAATTCAGCTTTCCTTCTCCTCTGCATATCACCCCCAGTCCAATGGGGCACAGAACGAGCCAACCAAGCCTTGAAGCAGTTTCTACATTGCTATATTTCTGGCCACCATAACAACTGGCCAGACCTCTTACCTTGGGCGGAGTTTGCTCACAATAGTGCCTTCAGTACTGCTTCCTGATTGTCTCAGTTTATGACGAATTATGATTTCCAACCATCCATGTTGCCTGACTCATTTGTTCCTAAAATAATTCCTGCATTAGAGGAGCATCTCTGTGATCTTTGTTCCACTTGGGTGAAGGTCCAAAAGTCCTTGCAACATGCCAGTGATAGGTGCAGACTCCATGCTGACCGAAGACGCCTACCTGTGTACTCCTACCAGGTTGGAGAGAGGGTCTGGCTGTCATCTTGTAATCTCACACTCCGTGTTCCATGTTGCCTGACTCATTTGTTCCTCAAAGAATTCCTTCATTAGAGGAGCATCTCCGTGATCTTCGGTCCACTTGGATGAAGGTCCAAGAGTCCTTGCAACATGCCAGTGATAGGTGCAGACACCATGCTGACCAAAGACGCATACCTGTGTACTCCTACCAGGTTGGAGAGAGGGTCTGGCTGTCATCTCGTAACCTCACACTCTGTGTTCCCTCACTGAAACTGGCACCACGATTTATTGGGCCTTTCCGTATTCTCCGTAGGATCAACCCAATGGCTTACTCATTAGACCTTCCATCTAACATGCATATTTCAAATATATTCCATGTCTCCTTTGGTGTGCAACCCCTTCACCACCTTGGTACCACATCCTTGCTTGGTTCAGGTGGAGAACCATGAAGAGTATGAGATACAATCTATCACTGACTCCCGTAGGTTCTGTGGGCGCATACAGCAGGCCTCGACAAACCCCAGGCGCCAGGTCGCCATGGCGACCAGAAATCGCGTCCTGGCGAGTGTCAGCCGTTCCTTCTCTCCCTATGTTAAAACAGCGTGTCAGATTCAGCGAGCCGAGAGCCTTCTCTGCTTAATCGAACAGCTGTTAAACTTGGCCGGCTGCCCGGCTTCCCGGGATATTTGTTTCTACTTAGAATGAAGAAAAGTAACAAACAATGTATCTTCTTCTAGTTGTTGAGAGTTACAAGAATAAAGGAACAACAATGTATCTTCTTCTTTCAAAGCAATTATCTCCTGGGCTGTTATCAGGAAAGTTTAACCATTTAAAGACTAAACCCTTTCTCACATTAGTGGCTTACAATTAAATATCCAGTGTTTTCTGCTAGAAAATGACTTGGAACCCCCAAACATTATATATTATTTTTTAGCAGAGACCCTAGAGAAAAAAATGGCGGTTGCTGCAATATTTTATGTCACATGGTATTTGCGCAGCGGTCTTTCAAGCGCAATTTTTTGGAAAAAAATACACTTTTAATGAATAAAAAAAAACTAAACAGTAAAGTTAGCCCATTATTTTTTTGTATAATATGAAAGATGATGTCACACCGCGAGAAACGTGACCTTTATTCTAAGCAACAAAATTGTGATAAAGCCCTGTGTACCATCAACAATTACCACTCTATGTGCAGCTGGGCTCCAGTATTTCATGGTGACCGGAAACCCACCAGAGCAATGAAAAGTCACTGTGGGGGACACACATGTAGGCAGGAAGTGGCTGCAAAGAGGCAGCAGAAGATCAGCAGCGCTGGAATACTTTTCACCTTTTTTTTGTATTTTATTTACAATGTCACTAAGGCTTTGTTTAGATGTGCAAGTTGGGTGGTAATAATGTGCAGTAGAGACATGTTTTTGCCACCTTTAAGCTCCATTAGGCAGCAGATGAGGGCGTTTTACATGCCGCAGTCACGATGCATTCGGCATA
>BLSH010015899.1:1594588-1614216 GCA_018402905.1 Glandirana rugosa
TGGATACTACTCTTCTCCACACACAGAAAGGGGATTAGTCGACAGAACCGACATACGGGTCCGAAGTACGTTACGATTAGTCCTTCTCTTTTTTTGTGCATGAAGCCTGGGCATACAGCCAAGACAGCTGATTAGGGGAAAGACACACACCTCTTCTCATCATAGGTAGAGACTCTCAGCTCTCTTCTTTGTTTAGTTCAGGGCACTGCTAATCTATTTATAGCTCCCTTCCCAGCACCAAACTCCGGCTTCTTTTATCATATGTGATGGAGAATTTGTCAGGCTGATAACAGAAGAACGGAACAAGAGATAGCTATGGGACACAGTGCTCTGAAGAGAGATAATAAAACACTGCAGATCTACGTGCCCAACTCAAATTTTATGAATTGGCTTTACATCCACTTTTATATTCCCTTATGATCTTCTTACATAAGTCCATTAACGCCACTCACTGGTAATCCAGAATCACCCCCCCGACTGTCATTAAAGACTCCTTCTTTTCAAAATTAATTTCTTAATGACTGATTTTTCTGACTTAACCAGCCTGACACTCTTGACACAATTGAATGAGTTTTTACCCTGTCACTCAAGTAGGTGGTTGTTGTATTTCCAACTTCGTAACTCACACATAATTCAGTAAAAGCAAAAGGCGTCCTTCGTCTTCCTCTTCCTCTCTCAACTTGATCACCCTACACATATTGTTTCCTTTCCTTATAGCCTTCTCATACCTGAGATTTTTTTATGACAAACCTTCTTATTTTGTGGATTGGGAAAGGGACCTAGGAGTTATTTTGCAGGGGGAGAAGTTGGTAAACATTAGAAAAAGCACACACACATGAAGCACTGGTGTAACGCTCAGCACTGAAATGCCTGATTATGAAAATAGTGGGAGGACATGCATCAGTATGCTGGTTCATCAATAGCAACAATAAAAATAAAATTGAATAATAAAAAGAAAAACAAAAAAAACTAACGTTTTTGTAAAAAATTGATAGATCAAAGTCCTGAAATAAATGAGTTAAACATAGAGTTCTAAGGGGTGCGCCCCTGTCAACTCTGAGTCTCTAAAACCAATGATGTAAAGGGAGCGAGGCTGCTTCAGGTACAGGCTGGGAGACCTGATCACTGTGGGAAAAGGAAGGCGAAAAATGAAGAGAAGCACCAGGAAAATGCTAGTGCAGCATTATTTTATTTGATTAAAATACAATTGTTGACAGTATAAGGTGCACTTACATAGTGCTAGTGAGGGTAGGTGCTTTCCAGATCCAGCATCACAGAAAAGCCTCTGAAGCCTCGAGGGACCTGGGGAGGACACCGGCTGTGTAACTCTGTGTAAGAGTGTTCTGGAGCTGTCTGAGTGGAGAGCCGTCTACTAGGGATGGGCGAACAGTTCGGCACAAGCATAAATTTGGGCCAAACTTTCGCTGTTTGATCGTTTGGCGAACAACCGAACAAACTGGACGTTCGACCGTTTGTTCGCCCCCCGAACGGACCAAAATGCAATGCGACACTAAACAATGCATTGCAAGCCCTGATTGGCTGAAGCAGTGAAAGCTTCAGCCAATCAGGGCACAGAGCACTGTCAGAGTCATGATTGGACACTGTCATCATAACTTTATCCAATCATGGTTCATTCACGCCCCACAGCATAAAAGTATTCTATCAATGGCAGCCAGTTTCAGTGTAATTTCGGCTGGAGAGAGATAGAACAGGGCTCTGTTCAGTGCTATTAGTTAGCTAGTGTGCTAAACTGTGCTATTTTGCTTCAATTCTCAGTGTAGAACATTAGTTTAGTGTCAATCTAAGGATAGTGTGAGTGCAGCTAGAGTAGGGAGAGCTCAGATAGTTTCACTGTAGAGTAGTGAGACCGTGTCATTCATACATACATTAGTGTATATGTAGAGTAGGGACAGCTCAGATAGTTTCAGTGTAGTGAGACCGTGTCAGTAATCTTTACATTAGTGCATAGCTAGAGCAGGGACAGACAAGATAGCGTCTGTGTAGTGATGGTTGAACACTGTCTATTTGATTGCATTACTGTCAGTTTAACATCATATAATTCTGTGTGCATTACTGCCAGTTTAATGCCATATAGTTCTAAGTGCGTTACTGCCAGTTTAACGCCATTTACTTATGAGTGCGTTACTGCCAGTTTAACGCCATATATTTCTAAGTGCATTATTTATAGTTGTATATGTGGATGTACATTATGAATTATGACCACAGTTCTCTGTTTGGACACTCCACATTACGTTCCCATATGCAGTGTTTTATCCAGTGCCTTTGCCCCTGTCACTGCCCGGTGTTTTCCCCTGTTCTCCCTGACATTTCCCTCCTGGAGAGCATTGGCCCCCTTTGGCCGGGTTGTACGGACGCCCGGGACACTTGTGGGCTTTGCCTTGCAGTGTCATCTGGGGGCCGCCCCCTGTCCCCTTATCCAACTCTGGTGCGCAGTGGGCTTTCCCTTTGTCCTCCCATGCTGTGGTGATTGGTTGAGTGGGCCTTGATCTTTTCTTAAACATCATTTCTTCAGTGTTTTCACATGAAAAGATATAATAAAATATTTACAAAAATGTTAGGGGTGTACTCACTTTTGTGAGATACTGTAAGTAGTACAAAGGAAAAATACAAGGAAAAAATCTTGGAGGATCTATCACCACAATCCAAAAGGGAGTTCAAAATGCTCTCTCAGGTGCATAACTGCAGGGGGGCGACTTATGGCCATAGACTGTCCACCTATTCTTGTACAAAGGTTTTTATTAATAAACAGTAGAACATGACAGCAATATTGATGGCAATATCATAATTAGAAAAGGTCAGATTAACATATGATTAAAAATCGTATTCTGGACACTCAAATTGATACATCATATTTTCCTTGCTGCCAAAATAACCATTGCAGGAGCTTGGAAAAAACAGAAAGTCTCCTTGAGAGCCGCAAAACAAAAAATATCTTGGCTTATGGCTCAAGAAAAAATAGCCAGCTCCATAACCAATAATAAACAAAGATTTGAGGTAGTGTGGGAACCTTGGGCAAACTACAGAGGGATTTCCCTGGTGCCTGGTGTTCAAGTTCCTTAGATGTTTGATAGGGCACACTGGGTAAGGAGCGACACTTCCCCCCCCCTTGTCTCTTGTACACTTTCTGACATAATCTTAATCTTTCTTCTCTCCCCCTCTTTTTCTCTTTTCCCCACCTAGGGCACGTCCTTGTTCCTTGCTAACTTACCTTTCCCTCTTAATCTCTTTCCCCTATTTTACCCCACTAATGGCAGGATCCGGGCAGGCCACAAAGTGGACCTTAAGGGATGGAGTTCTGTTAGTAGACTCTCGTGAGGCTTAACCCTGAGGGTTCACACAGTTGGACCTTTGAGGATAAGACAAAGCATCATAATCAGGGGGGAGGAGGGAGGCTTCCCGGCCCGCTGGCACAGCAAGTTCCCCTTAGGGGGTGCTGGGGGCCCGGGACTCCTTCATTTACGCTTCCCCAAGACTAGTTCATAAAGCTCGGGAGGGGAGGCCAGTATTTAGCAAAGCCTCACCCTTCAGAGAGTTGTAAAGGAGAAACTATTTAGACGTCCTATGGTTTACAGATAATGGAACCATTTAAGTACCTCAGTCTCTACTCTGTTAACCTTTTGTATGCCATGTTTTCTGTTTCTTATGGTAAAAGCATTGAAAGATCTTTCCTTCATGCCGGATTCTACAAATGTAAATTGCTGAAGCATTCTGGATTGTATGTATCTATAAATGCAATAAAAATTTTTGAAACGGAAAAATCGTATTCTGAAGCTTAAGAAGCAAAGCTATTTATAGCGATATTGATAAAAGTCAGAGGTTGGCCTAGGAATTTAGAGGTCTTGAGAATAAGACGAAAGAAGCAAAATTGAGAAAGCAAAGTGTGAAGAGAGCCGGAAAAGGAGATCGAATGAGAGAAGAAAAGGAAAGAGAAAGAAGCAGAAAGAGAAAGAAAAAGTCCATGGGCTGGGAGGCAGGGGTATGTCAAATCGAGAGAAGCATAGGATCAAAATGGAAAGGTTGGCTATTGGCGACACGAAGTTGCCAAACCCTCAGGAATTTATCATGAGTATACGTGAGGATGGCAGTTCGTTTTTCGTTTATCATGATCATGATGTCATTCATTCGGTTTTTGACCGCCCTAAAGGTAAGTGTAGGAGTTTTCCAGGCCTTCGCTATTGTCATTTTAGTTGCACTAAAAAGGTGCAGTGCCAGCTGACATTCGGGGCGGAGTAGTTCCGCTATTGGTTTGCAAAGGAGGGCCTCATAAGGTTAGTATGAAATAGGTTACAGAGAAGGGAATATACTCTGACCCAGAGTCTACATGCTCTCTGGCAAGTCCACCAGATATGTGCCATAGTGCCTTGCTGAGAACATCCCCGGTAGCAAAGTGGAGAATAAGTTGGGATAAAATGTGCCAGTCTAGCCGGGGTGTAATACCACAGTAAAGAACTTTATACTAATTTTCCAAAATGAAGACGTTTTTAGAGTGTTTAGAAATTGCTATAGACATGACCTGCCAGTCCTCTGGATCTAGCTGCCTCCCCAATAGGGTTGCCACATCATCCCTTTAATCCAGGACACACATCTGTGGCTAATTTAATGCAGATGAAGCACCAAGTGAGTTTAATTACCACCTTAATCAGCCACAGAACCTGTGTAATTAATGTGTGTCCTGGATTAAAGGGATAATGTGGCAACCCTACTCCCCAGCTCCCCCTCCCATTGTAAGAGATAGGGCCTCAAAGGTGTTTTTTTAGAGGAGATGATTGCCTAGTAGATTTGGGAGATCAAACCAGACAATCTACAGAGGGTTTCAAAAGAAATTTAAGTGTAAGGTGTGGGTCTAGACTTTATAAATTGTTGTAGATAACTATAATGCTCCCAGAGGGTAATATCATGCGAGGATCGTAAAGTGTCAAAAGTGAGGATTCTAGTTGGAGTGAACATGGAGTGAACATTGACAAAACCATTGTTGGTCCACCAGGAAAATTGCTGAGGATTATTCACCCCAGGGGGGAATAATGGGCAATGTAGGAGCTAAAGTAAGGGTAGGTGAGGGGAAATCAAGCCTGCTGAGTACTTAATCGACTCCCAAAAACGAAGGGAATGGGCCAAGCAAGGCCTGATTGTAGATGGGCGGTGCTCCCTGGGAAGCCATAACAAAGATGCAACTAGGGTCGGAAAGGAGTCCACCAGGTCTATGGTGGCCCACAGTGGCATTTGGCTGTTCTCATGGAGAAAGGTAAGGGGAGCAATGTTCACTCCTCTATAGTATGCCTATAAATTAGGGACCGAGAGGCCTATATTGATCCTGCGGGCGTATAGTACCTGCTTATTTATTTTAGGTCTAGTGGGACTCTATATATATTTCAGAATACTTTGTTGATGTATATGTAGCATATGAGAGGGAACAGGGACTGGGAGGACCTGAAAAAAAGAAAGCAGTTTCGGTACATAGGTCATGCGAATAGCCACTATCCTGCCGAACTAGGACAACAAATCTGAACGTTTCCGAAATAAGGGGGAAAATTACCCTGGTAGAGCCCCTCATATGTTGGAGTTAATCTAATCCCAAGATAGGGCAACGAGGTCAACCACTGAAAAGAGAAGGTTTCTTTCAGGGTTTCCAGCTCCGGATGGGAGAGATTAAGTGACATGGCTTTCGATTTGGTCAGATTGACATGGAGTCCTGAAATTGATGCAAAATTGTTTATAAGAGAGAATAGATTGGGGAGGGCAAACCTAGGATTGGTCAGAGACATCAGGATATCGTCCGCAAAGAGCGATATCTTATAGACCGTACCAGCCACTTCAATTTCTGGTATGTCCAGGTGAGAACGGATCGCCTCCGCCAGGGGCTCTAGAGCTAAAACAAATACCAACGGGGACAGGGGGCATCCTTGTCGAGTCTCCCTCCTAATAGGGAAAAGGGGTGACTCAAAACCATATTATTTGACCTTGGCCTGAGGGGAGTCATAAAGTGCAGAGATCCAACTCAAAAATGAAGTGCCAAAGCCATAACGTTAAAGGACCGCTAACATATAAGACCAAGATAGCGGGCATCCCTGTCGAGTCCCCATCCTAATAGGGAAAAGGGGTGACTCAAAACCATAGTATTTGACCTTGGCCTGGGGGGAGTCATAAAGTGCTGAGATCCAACTCAAAAATGAAGTGCCAAAGATGTAACTTTGAAGGACTGCTAACATATAAGGCCATGATAAAGTGTCAAAAGCCTTATTGACATCTAATGGCAAGAACATTGTGGCTATGCATTTGCTATGGGCTGTATGCCTAATCGCGATGCTCGCCTGCCTCTTTGGAATGAGCCTTAGCTGGTCCTTTTTGATTAGTCTAGGTAGAAAAGAATTGAGGCGGTTAGCCAAAATTTTAGTCATTCGTTTCATACCTATATTTATAAGTGAGATCGGCCTAAAATTAGCCCAGGAGGTGTGGTCCCGATCCGATTTTGGGATCATTACTATGCTGGCAGATTTGAAGTAAAAGATTGGCCATTTTTAACCGAGTTATACATAGTCGTTAAGTGGGGAGCTAGTACATCAGAAAGTTTCCTATAGTACAATGCTGTAAAACCATCAAAAATAATCAAGTGCAGCGCTAATATAACAAGTGGTAAAACTGTACATAAAAAACTCCTCATTCAATCTGTATAAAGCAATAAAATGCTGGTGCAATGACATGATATCCTAGTGATAAAGTTCATAAGAATTTCTTCTGTGCAAAAAGATATGAAAAGAGTTCCATTTCCTGAGGATATCAAATAAAGGAGATGTGTTATTGGAAAACAGCCATCAAATGATAATCCTTCACCAGTGAAGATGGGAGCTTACCGGAAGACCAGTGACACGCCTTCTCAGGAGTGTCGGAAACCACTTTGAGAGATCTCAGATCTGCCAGAGAGCTTGTGGACAGAGAGGGAAGGTGCTACTAACATCAGAGCAATCAGTGGACATCTGAGACGCACTCTGGCGGATCTGGGATCCCTCAAAGTGGTTTCTGACACTCCTGAGAAGGAGTATCACTGGTCTTCTGGTAAGCTCCCATCTTCACTGGTGAAGGATTATCATTTGGTGGCTGTTTTCCAATAACACATCTCCTTTATCTGATATCCTCTTAAAATGAAACTCTTTTTATATCTCTTTGCACAGAAGAAATTCTTATGAACTTTATCACTAGGATATCATGTCATTGCACCAGCACGTTATTGCTTTAAACAGATTGAATGAGGACTTTTTTATGTACAGTTTTACCACTTGTTATATTATCGCTGCACCTGATTATTTCTACTAGCTTGTTTAACTCTCTGTGTGGGTTTAAGTGTACTAGCTGCTTATTTGTTTAAATCATATTTATATAACTTTATCACGAGTGCGGATATTCACGTTTATCACTTTTTGTAAAACCATCAGGGCCTGGTCTTTTTCCTACCTTCAGTTCTTTTATGGCTTGCAGGACTTCAGGGACTTGTATATCCTTATTCTTTAGAGGCATGTGGGGCTCAGACAGGGATGGCAATGTTAGGGTATTCAAAAAGGCCTCTAAGCCCTGGGTGGAGGACCTATCAGGGGCTGTATAGAGGGCTGTAAGTCAATAACAAAATTCCTCCAGAATTAGTTTTGTTTTGCCTGTGAGAGTATTATGTCTGGTACGTAAAGTAATGGGGGCATATTTAGGGGTGAAGGTGCTCAGCCTGTTGGCTAACTTCATGTTAGGTTTATTCGCCCTTGCATACCATTTCTGTCTTGCCCATCGCAACGTTCTTTCCGCCTTGTCAGTTAAGCATAAGTCTAGTTCTGTGCGGGCTTGATCTAGTAATTTGCGATTAGTAGGGGTTGGAGCTTGTTTAAAGGTTTGGGAAGCCAAATCTAATTGTTTTTCCAGAGCCTGCTTGGCATGAATGCTCTCTCTTTTTCTTTGTATAACGTGTCCTCTGAGGACCGCTTTATATGCTTCCCAAAGGGTTACCGGAGAAGAGACCGACCCAGTGTTGAGAATTTTAGCAGGGAGCAGACGTGAGTCAGAAAAGGCCCAGGGTTTATATTTGGGGTATAATAAGTCATTATGGTAACATCCGTTTACTAGAGAGTGCCTTGTAACAAAAGGTACCTGCCATTTGGATCTGCAATCTGCTTACGGCAAGTGAAAGGAACCGATTTGCGTAGGGCTATAAGTACTCCTCTTTGTTTAGTTGGACCATTGGCCATAAAAACTTGGGGGTACATAGCGTCAAAGTACTTAGGGCAGGAGGAAGAAGAAAAATGGGTTTCCTGCAGGCAGGCTATATGAACCTGTTGCTTTTTAAGGAATACTTTTATTCTTTTTTGGGGGGAATTCATGCCCTGAACATTCAGGGACAACAAATTTAGTGTCATTGTCCCGGAGGGAGATCAATATACACTATCCTACCTAGCCAGCCCAGGGATCGAAAAGGAGAAAGAGGAAGAGTGGAAAGGGAGAGGCAGAGATGAGAGAAAAGAAAAAGCTGGCCTAAAACTTGAAGAAGGCCAAAGAGTAAACAGAGCACAATGAAACTTAAAAGCATAAATGTATCAGTTTGTGGGACAAAAGGCCCACAAGGTGAACGGAGGTTGGCCAAGACAGATGCCTTAACCAAGTATCGACCCATAGGGGGAGCAGTGGTCCGTCTGAACCGCTCGCCATCCAAATTGAACAGAATCAATGAAAACAATATTAGCACAAAATCATGCACACTATAACAGGTACTGCAAACAGTAAAACAAATTTAAAATATTTAATGATATATAGGTGAATATTCCTCTTTCGCCTGGTTACAACCCCCCAAAAAAAAAAAAAAAAAATAGAGGCCCACCCAAGCAAACCTGAGATCCAATCCCATTGTCCCCGACCCTTCCAAACAGCAGTCTCTATCGAAGGGGTTCGGAGTGGTAATGTAAAGTAAACAAAACAACTAGCGCAAGTAGTAAAACTGAGAAACTATAAGGCTGTGCCCATGGAGTGCTAATAACTGGAGGCTGGGGTCATCCAAAATCTGTGTGTGGATAAGTTCAGTGAGACCCCAAGATAGCTGAAGTACACTCAGTCAGATACCCTGAACCCCTCCACCATATAGAGATCAGAGGTTCCCGTGAACAATGTTCATCCTGAAAAAGAAATGTTATTAGTGCCCAGGATCAGGAACCCAGTATATTGTGCAAGGTGGGTCACTGTCACAAACGGGGTGGCCCACAACAGGGGAGGAATCCTTCTCGCACCATTCAAAAAAATGGCCAGGGTACAGGTGAGCTAGAGGTAGACCCCATTAAATCCAGTTTGTTTCACCCACATGCGGCAGTATAATGGGACAAGAAGGCCGAGGCTGCCATTGGTGACACATAAAGTTGCCCCAGGAGTTAATTAGAACTGTACCTTGGAGGTGTTCAATGAAAGGCAGTATGTAAAAGGGAAACTAGGGAGTGAGGAATCCATCTTCCACCCGTTGGAACTTTTTTAAAGCGTTGGGCCTGGAGGTCTCGTAGAGCCTGGGAAGCGGGTTGGAATCTTTGGGAAGATTGAGGAATCTGGCGGGTAGTTTGGGAGGTTCCCGGATTGGGAAGATGCTGTTAGCTCTTCTTGCGAGGAGGGAAGGTCAAGCTGTAGGTCCTGAAAGTGACATTGCAGGTCTGTTGAGGAAGAAGCGTGGAACTGGCAACCCTGGTGCGTAAAGGAGATTTTAAAGGGAAACCCCCATCTATATTTAATGCCCTGTGTTTGCAGAACCCAAAGGTAGGGTTTCAGATTCCGATGTCTGGCAATTGTAACTGGAGACAGGTCCGCAAACAGCTGGAGAGGGTTATCTTGAAAAGAGAGGTCTTGTTGTTCCCTTGCAGCCTGCAGGAGTCTCTCTTTGGTGTAATAATAGTGGAATTTAATAATCACATCCCTGGGCAGGCCATCCGACCGCTTGGGAGCAAGGGATCTGTGAATGCGGTCAAACTCCAGCCTTTCAAGGGGGAGCTCAGGGGCCATTTCCTGAAAGAAAGTGGTTGCTGTGCCCTGCAGATCAGTTATAGCTTCGGGGATGCAGCGAATGCAGAGATTGTCCCTGCGGGCCCAATTTTCAGCATCTTCCAACTTGTCCTGCAAAGCTTCCAGTTCTGCTGACATTTTGTCCACTTCCTCCTCATGCCCCTCAAGCACAGTGGTGGCCAGGTCCATGCATTGTTCCAATTTATGTCTGCGGTGGCCTATCTCTTTAAGGCCTTTTACTAAGTCAGTGGAGAGTTTGCGGGAGGCTTGATTAATCTCATTCCGCACTATAGAACGGAACCTGGCCAACAGGGTATCAGAAGCAATTGCCAGTGGACTTACCAAGTTCTTGGGGAATTGATTGAGGCTGTCAGCTGGGGAAGCAGGGCCCACTGTAGAGAGCTGCGTGGAGTCGTCAGGCTCTGGAGGTTCGGGCGCCATCTTTGATTTGCTTTTTCCTGTAGCTGGGGAGGCCTTGTAGTGC
Organism: Glandirana rugosa; assembly: GCA_018402905.1. Taxonomy (NCBI): domain Eukaryota; kingdom Metazoa; phylum Chordata; class Amphibia; order Anura; family Ranidae; genus Glandirana; species Glandirana rugosa. Next base: position 1,605,099 of record BLSH010015899.1, read on the forward strand.
TGCTGGCTTTTCTGGTTGCTTTTGGATGAGCGGTACATATATAACCGCTGGAAGCTCGAGGTGTTCCGAAGTATCTCAGGCGTCCATCTTACAGGCATCCATCTTACTTGCTCGCCGACTGTCCACCTATTCACAAAAAAAGAAGAAGGGCAAATGGCAGTAAATGGAGGAGGGAAATTGTGTTTGCAGTTAGAAGTATTGAGGTGCTTCCAGTGAGGAAGAATTTTTGGAGAGGCTTCAAGAGAGATGTTTCACCCCTCCCAAATACAAAGAGTAAAATCTGGGGTCTACTACCCCCATCCAAGAGTGGGTCAAAAATGAACAAGTCTGAGGATGCACTGAACAAACATTTTTCACCCTCCTATGGGTCCATATTTACATGGTGATTATATTATCTGATATGCTTGGTGGTGTTGATGCCCAGTTGGGGAATCTTTTCCTATGTGCAAGCGTTTTGATGCTGACAAGATAGTGAGACCTGTTTCTTTAACCACTTCAGCCCCGGATGGATTTCCCACTTTAGGACCAGAGAACTTTTTGCGATTTGGCACTGCGTTGCTTTAACTGACAATTGCGCGGTCGTGCAACGTTGTACCCAAACAAAATTTGCATCCTTTTTTTCCCACAAATAGAGCTTTTTTTGGTGGTATTTGATCCCCTCTGCGGCATCTCTGATCACCGCTATAAACAAAAGAAGAGTGCCAATTTTGAAAAAAAAATTAAAATTCTTACTTTTTGCTATAATATATATCCAAAAAAAAAATATATATATAATTTTTTTTTTCTGTTCAAAGGTTTTATTGGATTTTTATGCAAGAAGTGCAAAGAAAAATTCTACAATATCCAAACACACATTGGAAAAAAAAGTATTAAGTATACCTAGGCCTTGCAGGGCCATAACACAAGTGGGTAATCAAGGCGAATATAAGAATCCCAATAAGGTTGATAGAAAACACAGTCTGGAGGGTGTAACGAGATAAAAAGCATTGCAAACAGGAGTGAGAGGCCGGGGAGCCAGGAAAGAAAAAAAAAAACAGTTCCACCCCCAACGGGATCAAGCTGTGGGCTGGAGGGTTCCGACTGCTCCCGACACCAAAAAAAAAAAGGACTCCCTCAAAACTGTGGTGTGAGAATCACCTCTGTTATACCACTAGAAGTTATTTGAAGGCCCAGTACGCCTAGATGGGCCAGTTTGCAACCATGCAAAGGACTGATCAAACTGTTGAAAAATCAGAACCTTAAAAACCAAGTGGGGGGCCGCCATTTGCTCCCGGCCCCAAACCTGGGGTAGGACTACGCTGGGAAACAGCAGGCACCCCCCCAACAACCAATGTGATGCAAAAGGCAGGAAAGCGCCAAGGGAAAGCAAAAAAAACGAAAAACAGCAAAGATAGAGAGAAGAAGGAAAGAGCAAGAATATCAGTATAGGTGGTTAACGGAGGAAGTTTTAAATATCTCTTCCAGGGATCCCATATTGTGTCAAATTTAGATGATGAGTCCAAAATGATGTTGGCCAGCTTTTCCTGGGTCATTATCCAGGAGACTTTTCGTTTAGCAGCGGAGAAGGATACCAAAGGTTTTTTCCAGTCCCTGGCTATTGTGATTTTTGCCACCAGCAAAATTAAGTGGGAGAGTTTAAAGAGGGGTTTAGAAAGACCGTCTGGCCTAAAGTTAAGAAGAGCCATTTCTGGGTTCTGGGGGACAGCCTGTTCTGTGATCTTTCGGATCAAATGGAATATGCGGGCATTCCCACCAAGTGTGGATGAAGGAGCCCAGGAGTCCGCAACCTCTAAAACAGAGACCAGAGGAATTTGGATACATGGTAGCCAATCGAGTTGGTACCAAATACCATCGCGTGAAGACCTTTAGATTGGCCTCCTGTAAAGCAGCATTGACTATCCCTTTGAAAGATCTCCGGAACAGGGAGTTCCACTTATCCGCCTCCCAATTGACATCTAGGTCTTTTTCCCATTTACTTGCGAAGGGAGGCTTATCAGGATTCTCCATCAGTGATGCATAGATCAGGGAAAATCCTCCTCTCTGGTCTACAAGCTCTGAGCACCATTTTTCGAAGGGAGTAATACCAGAAAAATTGTTTCTGAGCTTCCACAAAGAGGTTATGAAATGCTGTATTTGCTGAAAGCGAAACTTTTCAACGGGTGGCATAGCTAATTTGTTAGTGCAGTGAGTTAAAGTAATAGGGCCCGAGGAGGTTAGGAAGTGTTCTATGCAGAATAGGTCTTTGCTCATCCACCATTGAAATGCCCGGATTTCCTGGCCTGGCGGGAAACAGGGATTGTTAAACAGGTGGTTGAGGGGGCGAAGATTTGAGATTAAATGGGGAGGCTTGAGAATTGAGTTGCAAAGGGCTAATGAGTGGGACAGGGTGGGCGCGAGAATTGGGGGCCTCATCTTGTGGGGAGCCCCCACCAGGTAATCAATGGTGTTTAAAGGAACTGCCTGTCTCTCCATCAATAACTAGTCAGGTTTATCCCCCCTGGCGAAAATGGCTGAGAATTGGGCAAGTTCAGCAGCTTGAAAGTATTTAAAGAGGTGGGGGAGTCCTAGGCCACCCTGATTATGTCTCCTATACAGGACATTAGCAGGACATCTGTAACCTTTCCGGCCCCAGATGAACTACAGTATTTGCGATTACAGTTTTTGCAGTTGATGCTTCCTTACCGGAATTGGAAGGGAGCAGAAGAAATAAAGGATCCTGGGGAGTAAGGTCATCTTAACTGAGTGTATTCTGCCCAACCAGGAAAGATCCTCCTGTCCCACTTTGAAAGATCCTCTGAAATCTTCCTGAAAAGGGGAGGGTAGTGGACCTCATACATTTGTTTGATGTTGGCCACCAAGTTGACCCCCAACTTTGGTAATTGGTTGGAATTCCAGGTGAACTTTTACAGATCCCTGAGACGGTGTACTGTGGACTCGGGGATAGAGACATTCAAGGCCGCTGATTTGGACCAATTGACAAACAGCCCTAAGACCTCCCCAAAGTCTTTTAGTAGTTGAATTATTCGAGGAGTGGAGGAGAGGGTAGAGGTGATAAATAACAACAGGTCATCTGTGAATAAAGCACACTTGTGCATTTGGGGCCCACATTGTATTCCCCGGATTTCGGGGTCTTGTCTGATGGCAGATGCTAAGGATTTCATCGCAATAGCCAAAATTAGGGGGGAAAGGGGACAGCCCTGTCTGGTTCCTTTGGCTATAAGGAATGAATCCGAGTAATAGTTTTGGAGTTTGACCTGGGCACTGGGATTTGAATAAAGTGCTCGCAAAATCTGCAGGTATTTTGGGCCGAAGCCCCCATCTATGAAGGATATCAAACAGATAGCCCCTATCTACAGTGTCAAATGGTTTTTGCAGATCCACCAAAAGTAGGTAACCTTCCTGGTGTAAACCCCCATCCCAACTCGAGTTAAGAAGAGAGATGATGTCCACTGCTCTGCAAATCTGGTCTGCCTCCCCGGAATAAAGCCTACCTGATCTTTATGGACATATTTAAATATAAACTTAGATAGTCTAGTGACCATAATTTTACTCAGGATTTTAAGGTCATTATTGATTAGCGAAATAGCGGAATAGCGAAAGAAAAAGCCAAACACAAAAAGTCCAAACAAAAGTCTAAGGGTAAAGTAGATGAGTTTCCCGCCCGGGAGTAGACGGGCACTTCAAGGATCAAGAATGCGAGTCTTTGGAGCGCTTGGGTTGTTGATTCTGCCAAATTGGAGGTATGGGGCTCTGTGGGGAGGGGCGTTTGGAGGAGCTTTCGTTTTTGTGAGATAATGTGGAAGAAGAGTCCAGGGAGATGAGGTTTAGTTTAATTAACAGTTGTTCCCCGTCCTGGAAAGAAGAAAAAACGTAGGTCTTGCTTTTGTAGATAAAGGACAGGCGGAAAGGGAAGGACCACCAGTATTTGATGGTTAACTTCATTAAGACCTCCAGCAGTGGTTTCAGGGTTTGTCTCCTTTGGATAGTGGATGGGGATAAATCCGCAAAGACTTGGATGGGGTGTCCTTGGATAGAAAGGTTGGGAGAGTTCCTAGAGACCTTCATGACCTCCTCCTTCATGCTGTAAGAATGCGTTTTCACCACTATGTCTTTAGGTAGGCCTCAGAGCGAGGAGGTTGGAGGGCTCTATGAGCCCTCTCAAGTTCCAAACGGTGGTCTGGGATGCCCGGGACAATGTCTTTGATGAATTCGGTTACCACAGCACGGACATCTGAGATGGCCTCAGGGAGACCCCCAATCCGAAAGTTGTATCGTCTGGAACGATTTTCCGAATCGTCAATTTTGGATAGGGCTGAGTCCAGTTGTTCTTGTAGATCTTGAATTTGCGCTGTGTTCTGGTTGGTTCTGGCAACCGTTTGATCTGTTTTATGTTCAATTGCATCAGTCTGGGCACCCAGACTTTGTAGATCAGCCTGTATAACAGATGTAATGTAATGTAGTACCCACCCTGTCCCGGCTGGAATTATATAGTATGGGCAGGCACCCCGCCTGTGTGCTGTGGTGCAAGCTGTAGGCCGGCGTGTAGGCCCAATCCGCGGCCTAGAGTGGGCGGCCGGGGCCGAGTGAGGAGTCCTCAGAAAAACCTGCTGGCCCCCCTTGTATTTGTGGATGTCCTCGGGCCCCGCTGCCTGCTAGTGCTCTGGGCTGCGTGGCCTTAAGCCTTATGGAGGAAAGGTCCCCTCAGGGAAGCCTGTCCTAGCTACGAGCGGTCCGGAGCTGCAGAGAGTAGGCCCGAGCCATGGCCTCGTGTGAATGGATGGGGCTGGACGCAGAGGATTTGGCGATGCTGGCGAGATCGCACTCTCCCAGGGGTGCCCCCCGAGTGTGTCCTCTCCTGTGGCATGAATGGATGGAGGTCTGGGCTCCAAATCTTGCTGGTGAGGGTCCGTAAGGCCGGGGCAGATCAGAGCTCCTGGCTTATGTTATCTTCCTCATATTGTTGGTAAAAAAAATTGCAATCGGCGTTTATTGATTGGTTTGCGCAAAAGTTGCCGCGTTTACGAATGTTGAGAATTCTTTTATGAGGTTTTTTTTCTTTTTCTTTTTTACTAGTAATGGCAGCGATCTGCGATTTTTATCGGGACTGTGATATTACAGCAGACATGTCGGATTATTTTGACACTTTTTTGGGACCATTGGCATTTATACAGCGATCAATGCTATGAAAATTCTTAATCAAAATTGTGAAGCACCTCTCAGATGTAAAACAGTGCTTGTAACACAGTCCATATAAATAGCAGGAAGAAAAAATCATGCAACACAATCCATATGAGTAGCAGGAAGAGAAGGTGACAGCCGCTGTGAGAGAGGGTGAATTTAACTCAGCACTCCATGCCTACAGTGGCAAAGTGGTCTACCACCAGTAAGATTGGCCCCTCACCTCAATACTTTGACCTCACAGAGGTCACACCGCCTCAATGCTATACTCAGCCTCACGATATCCAGACTGCTCTCCTTTAAGCCTATCACAATGATTCGTTCCTCTGGTATCCAGATCAATCTTTTCTTTCAGATACTCAGTCACATATAACATAAAAAGCATGAATTTAAGTGCTCACTGTTTCAAACCACTTTAATGAATAAAAGCTTAAAATATTGCACTTACATGAATAAGCACTCAGATCCGAGTGCTGGCAATAGTGCATATAATCACAGCAGACAGCTTCATAAAGAGAATATTTGCCTATCACATAAGTGTATTTTTCTTCTCCCTTTAGCTTCCGTTGCCCATGTTGTGCACGCAGGTGGAACTCATCAAAAGTATTGGTATTGTTCCTTCTAAATCTAAACAAACCTCTCAGATATGAAACAGTGAAAATGAGAATTTTCAAGCAGGGTTGTGAACTTTGCACCGGTCCCTAGACAAACCCAACGACGAGATCTGACAACATTGGAAGAGTTGTTTTTAATTTAGTCCATAAAATCCAAAAAAAGTTCTACGGGGTGAATAATCAATATCAAGATAAGAAGCCAAAAATCTATGGCCCCTTGGTAGGTTCACATAACAGAACGTTGTGAGGCATGCAGATATGGTAAACCTGTGCAGATGGCAGAAGAACAGGAAAAGAATTAGAGAATGCAAACACAAATAGGCACTGGGAATTTTAAAGTGCTACAGTGATAAATAGGATATACACATTAATTTCTAAAAAACAACTGAGTATAAAATTAACTAATTCCACATATTATACACTCAAAAAACCCTACCAGGATCAGAAAGACAAATCTACTTCCACTGGAGTAGTTTCCAATTGAGGTACACTATTCAGTGGCCTACCAAATGGACATTGCATTCAAAAAGATCAGTATGACTTTATTAGAAAACATGATGTAAACTTTCAGAAAATGGGGATGAATGAAAAGCTAGTTTTATTTCTTAACTGCGGTAGGGAAGTGTCAGGTCACCAGGCTGGTTAGATTGTCTGACAGGGCTGTGTTAATCTCAGGAATGTATGGACACAAAAAATTAATTCTTTGGGAGGTAAAGCAGATTTCAGTTATGTATTTAGCTGTTTATTTAGCTGTTTGCCTGCAAAACTACTGTTTCTATTACAGTTACTGTTCTAATATGCATAGTTATATCGGACAAGTTTTATTGATGTTCTTTATTAAAACTGCCATTATAGCATTATGCAGTATGTGTTTATGCATTGGGATATTAAGAAGAGTGTATTTTACTTTATCTGTGCAATGTGTATTCTGCAGTGCATTCTCATCATTAATTGAGAATTAGCATTATATACTGGTCATCAGAAGGGCTCAGCCGGGCAGTTGCCATCTGCTGCGTCTCTGCATTGTTTTCTGGAACAGGCAGCATTCTATTTTATTACAACTCTTTCAACAACTTGGAATATTACATTTTTTGATATGCAAAGTAATTCCGAAATTTGTTGCCTATAGGCTCATTCATTTGCATAAAATGCCTGTAATTAACATAAACTTCAATATTGCTTTGAATAAAGTTGTTTATGGAGGAAGTATTAGAAATTGCGGAGTTTTGAACTGATATAATAATAGTGGTTTGGCAAAGCTGAGGTATCTACATACAAACATAACATTATTAAACCATGCTGTTGTGCATTCTTAACCATGTGTACATTTTGGTTTAATGCTAAAAAAGGAGAAAAAATGCTTATCCTGGGATTATCAGAACACATCTCAAAACATATTTCTTTGTTATATGTAGGTGGAGTAGACTTGGCTCAACCCCTGCTCTATGGAGGATCTATTACAGGTCAATGAGCTCAGAAATACTGTATCATATGTGTTTTATATAGGATTCTATATAGCAATATATAACAAATTCTCTAAAGAAGTGTCACTATAACTTATAAATTCAGTGGACCAAGTGCATGTGGGACTGGGTCACTGCCCCAGCTTTACTCCTCCAATGTTTAATAAAGTGACATGCTGGGAATGTAGTGGGCATGGTTATCTCTGGCTCTCAGCCATGTGCTGAAAGGCAGATCTAGCTGTCAATCAAGCAGCTCCATAGCCCCCCCACAATATTGTTTGGACTCCCAAATGTGGTTTATCTCTGACCCATCAGTTGATAGTAGGCAGATAGTAGGCAACAACCTGTTATCAGTTGACCCTGAGTGACAAGAGTACATTATTAAATATAATCATGTGATCCAAAAGAGAAGTATGGCCAAAAAAGTTTTGGTCATACTTCATCAGTACCTGGCACGAAAACCCCCTTCCTGTCCAGGCCATTTTTCAGCTTTCAGCGCTATCACATTTTGAATGACAATTACTCAGTCATGCAGCACTGTACCCATATGAAATTTGCGTCCTTTTTTTCACACAAATAGAGCTTTCTTTTGGTGGTATTTAATCACTAGGGGGGGTTTTATTTTTTGTGCTATAAATAAAAAAAGATTGAAAATTTTGTGAAAAAATGCCTTTTTCTTTGTTTCGGTCATACAATTTTGCAAATTAGTAATTTTTCTTTGTAAATTTTAGCCAAAATTTATACTGCTACCTATCTTTGGTAAAAATAACCCAAATAAGTGTATATTATTTGGTCCTTGTGTAAGTTATAGAGTCTACAAGCTTTGGTGCCAATCACTGAAAATTGATCACACCTGATCACACCTGATATACTGACAGCCTATCTCATTTCTTGAGATCCTAACAAGCCAGGAAAGTAAAATACCCCCCAAATGACCCATTTTTGGAAAGTAGACATTCCAAGGTATTTAGTAAGAGGCATGGTGAATTTTTTGAAGTTGTAATTTTTTCCCACAATTCTTTGCAAAATGAAGATTTTTTTTTTTTCACAAAATGGTCATTGTAACAGGTTATTTGTCCATTTATAAGCTATTTCCAACACATAGCATGTACATAGCAAACATTACACCCCAAAATACATTCTGCTATTCCTCCTGAGTATGGCGACACCACATGTGTGAGACGTTTACACAGCCTGACCACATACTGAGGCCCAACATTGAACTAGTACCTTCAGGCGTTCAAGCATACATTACACATCTCATTTCTCAACACCCTATTACACTTTTGAAGGTCCTGGAGCATCAGGACAATGGAATTGCCCACAAAATTACCCCATTTTGGAAAGAAAACACCCCAACATACAATCTATGAGGCATAATGAGTCTTTTGAACATGTAATTTTTTTCCAGAAGTTTTTGGAAAATGTGGAAAAAAATGAAAACGCTTTTATTTTTACACAAAGTTGTCCATTTATATGATATTTCCAACACATAGCATGTACATAGCAAAAATGACACCCCAAAATACATTCTACTACTCCCCCCGAGTATGGCGATACCACATGTGTGAGACTTTTACAGGTGATGTTTACTCATGGGTGTGACGGTCACTGACAGGTAATTGGCAATGGGCACTGATGGGTGACTGGCGGTGGTCACTGATGGGTGACTGGCTGTAGTCATTGATGGGTGATGGGTGTCTGGCGGTGGTCACTGATGGGTGAGGGCGTCTGGTGGTGGTCACTGATGGGTGATAGGTGACTGGCCGTGGTCACTGATGGGTGACGGGTGACTGGCGGTGGTCACTGATGGGTGCCGAGTGTCTGGCGGTGGTCACTGATGGGTGACGCGTGTCTGGCGGT
>BLSH010015899.1:1662419-1674675 GCA_018402905.1 Glandirana rugosa
AATCTTGTAATTAGACAGGGAGTGTGGTCGTCGTCCTTGGACTGGTATAGGGAGAGGTTCCTGCTGCTGCCGTAAAGGACAGATTAATATTCTAAAATCATCTCATACTGATATAGGGGGAGGTTCCTGCTGCTGCTGTGAGGGACAGATTAGTGTTCTAAAATCATATCATACTGGTATAGGGATAGGTTCCTGCTGCTATTGTGTTGGACAGATTAATGTTCTAAAATCATCTCATACTGGAATAGGGGAAGGTTCCTGCTTCTGCTGTGAGGGACAGATTAGTGTTCTAAAATCATATCATACTGGTATAGGGAGAGGTTGCTGCTGCTGCTGCTGTAAGGGACAGATTAATGTTCTAAAATCATCTCATACTGGTATAGGGGGAGGTTCCTGCTGCTGGTGTGAGGGACAGATTAATGTTCTAAAATCATATCATACTGGTATAGGGAAAGGTTCCTGCTGCTGCCGTGAGGGACAGATTAATGTTCTAATATCATCTCATACTGGTATAGGGAGAGGTTCCTGCTGCTACTGTGGGGGACAGAATAATGTTCTAAAATCATATCATACTTTTATAGGGAAAGGTTCCTGCTGCTGCTTTGAGGGACAGTTTAATGTTCTAAAATCATCTCATACTGCTATACTGAGAGGTTCCTTCTACTGGTGTGACGGACAGATTAATGTTCTAAAATCATCTCATACTGGTATAGTGAGAGGTTCCTGCTGCTGCTGTGAGGGACAGAATAATGTTCTAAAATCATAACATACTGTTATAGGGAGAGGTTCCTGCTGCTGCTTTGAGGGACAGTTTAATGTTCTAAAATCATCTCATACTGGTATAGTGAGAGGTTCCTGCTGCTGCTGTGTTGGACAGATTAATGTTCTAAAATCATATCATACTGGTATAGGGAAAGGTTCCTGCTGCTGCCGTGAGGGACAGATTAATGTTCTAAAATCATCTCATACTGGTATAGGGAGAGGTTCCTGCTGCTACTGTGGGGGACAGAATAATGTTCTAAAATCATATCATACTTTTATAGGGAAAGGTTCCTGCTGCTGCTTTGAGGGACAGTTTAATGTTCTAAAATCATCTCATACTGCTCTACTGAGAGGTTCCATCTGCTGGTGTGAGGGACAGATTAATGTTCTAAAATCATCTCATACTGGAATAGTGAGAGGTTCCTGCTGCTGCTGTGAGGGACAGAATAATGTTCTAAAATCATAACATACTGGTATAGGGAGAGGTTCCTGCTGCTGCTTTGAGGAACAGTTTAATGTTCTAAAATCATCTCATACTGGTATAGTGAGAGGTTCCTTCTGCTGGTTTGAGGGACCGATTAATGTTCTAAAATCATATCATACTGGTATAGGGAGAGGTTCCTGCTTCTGGTGTGATGGACAGATTAATGTTCTAAAATCATATCATACTGGTATAGGGAGAAGTTCCTGCTGCTGCTGTGAGGGACAGATTAATGTTCTAAAATCATCTCATACTGGTATAAGGGGAGGTTCCTGCTTCTGCTATGAGGGTCAGATTAGTGTTCTAAAATCATATCATACTGATATAGGGAGAGGTTCCTGCTGTTGCTGTGTTGGACAGATTAATGTTCTAAAATCATCTCATACTGGTATAGGGAGAGGTTCCTTCTGCTGCTGTGAGGAACAGATTAATGTTATAAAATCATTTCATACTGGTATAGGAAGAGGTTCCTGTTGCTGGTGTGATGGACAGATTAGTGTTCTAAAATCATATCATACTGGTATAGGGAGAGGTTCCTTCTGCTGCTGTGAGGGACAGATTAATGTTCTAAAATCATCTCATACTGGTATAGGGAGAGGTTCCTGCTGCTGCTGTGAGGGGCAGATTAATGTTCTAAAATCATCCCATACTGGTATAGGGAGAGGTTCCTGCAGCTGGTGTGAGGGATAGATTAGTGTTCTAAAATCATATCATACTGGTTTAGGGAGAGGTTCTTGCTTCTGGTGTGAGGGACAGATTAATGTTCTAAAATCATATCATAATGGTATAGGCAGAGGTTCCTGCTGCCGGTGAGAGGGACAGATTAGTGTTCTAAAATCATACCATACTGATATAGGGAGAGGTTCCTGCTGCTGCTGTGTTGGACAGATTAATGTTCTAAAATCATATCATACTGGTAAATGGAAAGGTTCCTGCTGCTGCCGTGAGGGACAGATTAATGTTCTAAAATCATCTCATACTGGTATAGGGAGAGGTTCCTGCTGCTACTGTGGGGGACAGAATAATGTTCTAAAATCATATCATACTTTTATAGGGAAAGGTTCCTGCTGCTGCTTTGAGGGACAGTTTAATGTTCTAAAATCATCTCATACTGCTCTACTGAGAGGTTCCTTCTGCTGGTGTGAGGGACAGATTAATGTTCTAAAATCATCTCATACTGGAATAGTGAGAGGTTCCTGCTGCTGCTGTGAGGGACAGAATAATGTTCTAAAATCATAACATACTGGTATAGGGAGAGGTTCCTGCTGCTGCTTTGAGGAACAGTTTAATGTTCTAAAATCATCTCATACTGGTATAGTGAGAGGTTCCTTCTGCTGGTTTGAGGGACCGATTAATGTTCTAAAATCATCCCATACTGGTATAGGGAGAGGTTCCTGCAGCTGGTGTGAGGGATAGATTAGTGTTCTAAAATCATATCATACTGGTATAGGGAGAGGTTCCTGCTTCTGGTGTGATGGACAGATTAATGTTCTAAAATCATATCATACTGGTATAGGGAGAAGTTCCTGCTGCTGCTGTGAGGGACAGATTAATGTTCTAAAATCATCTCATACTGGTATAAGGGGAGGTTCCTGCTTCTGCTATGAGGGTCAGATTAGTGTTCTAAAATCATATCATACTGATATAGGGAGAGGTTCCTGCTGCTGCTGTGTTGGACAGATTAATGTTCTAAAATCATCTCATACTGGTATAGGGAGAGGTTCCTTCTGCTGCTGTGAGGAACAGATTAATGTTATAAAATCATTTCATACTGGTATAGGAAGAGGTTCCTGTTGCTGGTGTGATGGACAGATTAGTGTTCTAAAATCATATCATACTGGTATAGGGAGAGGTTCCTTCTGCTGCTGTGAGGGACAGATTAATGTTCTAAAATCATCTCATACTGGTATAGGGAGAGGTTCCTGCTGCTGCTGTGAGGGGCAGATTAATGTTCTAAAATCATCCCATACTGGTATAGGGAGAGGTTCCTGCAGCTGGTGTGAGGGATAGATTAGTGTTCTAAAATCATATCATACTGGTTTAGGGAGAGGTTCCTGCTTCTGGTGTGAGGGACAGATTAATGTTCTAAAATCATATCATAATGGTATAGGCAGAGGTTCCTGCTGCCGGTGAGAGGGACAGATTAGTGTTCTAAAATCATACCATACTGATATAGGGAGAGGTTCCTGCTGCTGCTGTGAGGGACAGATCAATGTTCTAAACTCAGCTCATACTGCTATAGGGAGAGGTTCCTGCTGTTGTTGTGAAGGACAGAATAGTGTTCTAAAATAATCTCATACTGGTATAGGGAGAGGTTCCTTCCTGGTGCTGGTGTGAGGGATAGATTAGTGTTCTAAAATCATCTCATTCTGCTATAGGGAGAGGTTCCTGCTGCTGGTGCGAGGGACAGATGAATGTTCTAAAATCATCTCATACTGGTGTAGGGAGAGGTTCCTGCTGCTGCTGTGAGGGATAGATTATTGTTCAAAAATCATATCATACTGCTATAGGGAGAGGTTCCTTCTGCTGCTGTGAGGTATAGATTAGCGTTCTGAAATCATATCATACTGCTATAGGGAGAGGTTCCTGCTGCCGGTGTAAGTGACAGATTAGTGTTCTAAAATCATCTCATACTGGTGTAGGGAGAGGTTCCTGCTGCTGGTGTGAGTGGTGCATTTCTTGCACAAAAATAAAAAGTGTTTACGTTGTTGTTTTAAAAAAAAAATATGTATTATTCTTTTTTTTTAGTATTAATAAATAGTGCTACATAGTACATTTGCACCTTGCTGTGCATTTCTTGCACAAAAATAAAAAGTGTGTCTACATTGCCAGTTTAAAAAAAAAAAAAAATTAAATACTACATTTGCGACCAGCGGTGCATTTCTTGCACAAAAATAAAAAGTGCATCTACATTGCTGGTTTAAAAAAAAAAGAATACTAATTTATTATTCTTTATTTTTATTATTAATAAATAGTGCTACATAGTACATTTGCGTCCAGAATGAGGAGAGCGTCAAGTAAGGGACGTGTTCGTGGTCATGGTGTTGATGAAGTTCCTGTTGCAAGGAGAGGACGTGGTCGATTTGTAGGAAAGAGAACAAAAAAGGTGCGCTTCTAAGTGTAACCGTAAAATTTTCTAATTTATTAAAAAGGATTAAAATTACTCACAAAGGTAGCATGTATAGTAGCATTGCAGTTTTTAGCCACTGCTGGCTGTGCATCGCCACTCTTTAAGGTTCTGTTAGGCTTACGTCAGCTTTATGGAGCGGATGTGGACTGTAGTGGGAGTCAGAGGACCCGTCGGTGGCTCTCGGCATGGTCGATTTGTGCCAGCTACACGCACAAGTAAAACACCTTCCTCAGGTGCCAGTAGCCGACAGTACCTTCAACATTATATGGTAGGCCCGAATGCCGCTCAATGAATGGTGAGGCCAGAACAAGTACAGGCAATAGTAGATTGGCTGGCTGACAATGCCTCCACTTCCTTCACATTGTCTCCCACCCGGTCCCTTGATGAAAGCTCAGAGTTGGCACCTGAACCCCATGGCCATCTGTCTTTCACCTCAGCCACTTGTAAATCAGCTAAGCAGTCTGAGCTTCAAGTCATGCAGCAGTCTCTTATGCTTTTTGATGACTCTGCTGGTGTTTTTTTCGTGGGCCATCCACATAGCCCTGCCCCAGAAGTGGAAGACATTGAGTGCATCGATGCCCAACCACTTCTGTTGCAGGATGAGGACATGGAAACACCATCACAGCATGTCTCTGATGATGACGAAACACAGGTGCCAACTGCTGCGGCGTTCCACAGTGTGCAGACTGACAAGGAGGGCAGTGGTGAAGGGTGGGTGGAAGATGATGTGGAGGATGATGAGTAGAGTTGTGCAAACCCGGACTGTAAAGTTCGGGTCCGTTCCAAACTTTGGGGTGTCCGGGACCCGGACCCGAACCCGGACTTTTCAAAAAAAGTCTGGGTTCGGATCCGGGGTTCTGGTATTTTATTACACGTGTTAAATAGCTGCCAAGGGCAACCAATCAACAAGTGTTTCACTGGTTTGCCCTTAGAAGCCATCACAGCCATGCCTACTAATGTCATGGCTGTGATTGGCCAGTGCACCATGTGACTCAGCCTCTATATGGGGCTGGAGTCACCGTGCTGCATGTCATATGCTCTCAGGATAGTTTAGGGAGAGGATGCTGGATCATCCTCTCCCTAAATGCTTGGATCATCTCCAAGTTGTCTCCAAGGATGCTTGGATCATCTCCAAGTTGTACAGGGAAAGGTTCCAGCTGTTGCTTTAAGGGAAAGATTCTTGTTCTAAAATCATCTCCAAGTTGTATAGGCAAAGTGTATTCTAGCCTCATAGAAGCCATATTATTGTTCTAAAATCATCTCCAAGTTCTATAGGCAAAGTGTATTCTAGCCACATAGAGCCATATTATTGTTCTAAAATCATCTCCAAGTTCTATAGGCAAAGTGTATTCTAGCCGCATAGAAGCCATATTATTGTTATAAAATCATCTCCAGTACAACTTGGAGATGATTTTAGAACAATAATATGGCTCTATGCGGCTAGAATACACATTGCCTATAGAACTTGGAGATGATTTTAGAACAATAATCTTTCCCTTAAAGCAACAGCTGGAACCTTTCCCTGTACAAATTGGAGATGGTTTTAGAACAATAATCTTTCCCTTAAAGCAACAGCTGGAAACTTTCCCTGTACAACTTGGAGATGATTTTAGAATCTAAAATTATTTCCAAGTTCTATAGGGAGAGGTTCCTGCTGTTGCTTAACCACTTCAGATCCGCGCTATAGCCAAAGTACGGCTCCAGCCCGGATCTGAAATGCCCGGAGGACGTCCATGGACGTCCTCCACTGCGCATGCTCCTGCGCGCCCCCTGGCGGCAGCGGCGGCGCGCGCGCGTGCGCGCCGCACGCTGCGCGAGCGTGCCCGTGGGTCGGGCGGACTCGATGTCCGCCCGAATCCCGCCGATCACCTTTAGGAGCCTCAGAACGGGGAACCGCCGTTGTAAACACGGCGGTTCCCCGTTCTGTGACAGGGGACATGCCAGATCTACTGATCCCTGTCACTGGGATCAGTGAGATCTGTCATGTCCCGGCCAGCCCTGCCCCCCCACAGTTAGAACACAGCCAGGGAACATATTTAACCCCTTCAATGCCCCCTGCTGGTTAACCCCTTCAATGCCAATGACATTTATACAGTAATCAGTGGACATTTAAATTTCTGATTGCTGTATAAATGTCATTGGTCCCAAAAATGTGTAAAAAATGTCCGACATTTCCGCCCCAATATCGCAGTCCCGATAAAAATCGCAGATCGCCGCCATTACTAGTAAAAAAAAAAAAAAATAATAAAAACGCCATAAATCAATTCCCAGTTTGTAGACGCGATAACTTTTGCGCAAACCAATCAATGTACGCCGATTGCGATTTTTTTTTTTACCAAAAATATGTAGAAGAATATATGGCGGCCAAAACTGATGAATAATTTTTTTAATGGATTTGTACTTTAGCAAAAAGTAAAAAATATTGTTCTTTTTTGCAAAATTGTCGCTCATTTTTTGTTTATAGCGGCGATCAGAAATGGCGCAGAGGGGATCAAATACCACCAAAAGAAAGCTCTATTTGTGGGAAAAAAAGGACGCAAATTTTATTTGGGTACAACGTCGCACGACCGCGCAATTGTCATTCAAAATGCGACAGCGCTGAAAGCCAAAAATTGGTCTGGGCAGGAGGGGGGTTTAAGTGCCGGGTAAGGAAGGGGTTAAAGGAACAGATTATTGTTTCTTGCACAAAATAAAAAGTGCATCTATATACCTGGTTTAAAAAAAAAAAAATTCTAAAAACTACATTTGCGGCCAGCGGTGCATTTCCTGCACAAAAATTAAAAAAAACAGTGTTGGCTACCTCCTCCTCCACCGCCACTTTCACCGCCTCCTCAACCTCCAACTCCACATCCACCTCCATTTTTGATTTTTTTACGTGATTTTAGCTTAAAAATTATTTTAAGTTATTTCCCTATCCCCATTTCTTTGTAGGGCACTTGTCCAACTCTTACCCCCATTTTACTTCCTTTTGCAGACCTCTAGGACTTGCCAGGACTTTGTTACAGCCATTTTTGTGCCTAAAAGTTCGGGTCTCCATTGATTTCAATGGGGTTCGGGGTCCGGGTCAAAGTTCGGGTCAAGTCCGGACCCGAACCCGGACTTTGTCCGTAAGTTCGGCCGAACCTGCCGAACCCGGACTTCCAGAGGTTCGATAAACTCTAATGATGAGGTCCTAGACCCAACATGGAATGGAGGTCATGCAAGTGATGTGTGCAGTTTGGAGGAAGAGGTGGTGGTCGCACAGAGGCACCAGCACAGCAAAAGAGGAAGCAGGTTGCAAAAGCGGAGCGACCATCCCCTAGACAGTACGCCTGCTACTACCCACCGCACCCAGGGACCTAGCACACCAAAGACAGCTCAAAGGCGTTCCCCGGCGTGGCAGTTCTTCAGACAATGTGCTGACTACAAGACACGAGTGGTTTGCACGCTGTGCAATGAGAGCCTGAAGCGAGGCATAAATGTTGTAAACCTGAGCACAACCTGCATGACCAGGCATCTAAATTCAAAGCACGAGCTGCAGTGGAATAAGTACCTCAAAATCCAAGAAAGGTCTCGGCCTCCTCCTGCTTCCTCTTCTGCTGCTGCCTCGGCCTCTTCCTCCACCTCAACAGTGTCACCTGCCACCCAGCAAACAGACGATGTGACAGCAAAGCCACCATGTCCGCCACCATCCCCAAGCATTTCCACACGGTCCCATGGAAGCGTACAGCTTTCCGTCTCCCAAACACTGGAGAGAAAGAGGAAGTACCCCCCTACCCACTCGCGATCCCTGGCTCGGAATGCCAGCAATTCAAAATTCCTGGCCTTTGAAATGCTGTCATTCCGTCTGGTGGACACGGACAGTTTTAAAAACCTGATGGCGGTGTCTGTCCCACAGTACGTGTTTCCCAGCCGCCACTACTTTTCCAGGCGAGCCATCCCTTCCCTGCACAAACAAGTCGGGGACAAGATCAAGTGTGCACTGTGCAACGCCATCTGTGGCAAGGTTCACATAACCACTAATACGTGGACCAGTAAGCATGGGCAGGGACGCTATATCTCGCTAACTGCACACTGGGCAAATGTAGTGGCGGGTGGGCCTGAGGCGGCTATCCGTTTGGTGCATGTCCTTCCACCACCTAGGATTGCAGGGCATTTCTCTTTGCCTCCTGTTGCCTCCTACTCCGCTTCCTCCTCCTCTACAACCTCCTCATCCACTCGGCGTAACACCTTCACCACCAACTTCAGCACATCCAGGGGGAAACGACAGCAGGCTGATTTAAAACTGATATGTTTGGGGGATAAACCCCACACTGCGCAGCAGCTGTGGACGGGCATTGAACAACAGACCAATGAGTGGTTGTTGCCACTGAGCCTCAAGCCCAGCCTTGTGGTGTGCGATAATGGGCGAAATCTCGTAGCAGCTCTGGGCCTAGCAGGTTTGACGCACATCCCTTGCCTGGTGCATGTGCTGAATTTGGTGGTACAGAAATCTCTAAATAACTACCCAGATATGTCAGAGCTGCTGCAGAAAGTGTGGGTTCCTGCACCAGCATATGCCAGGTAAAAAAATTTCAAGCCAGGGCACAGTTCTGGAGGATGAGGAGGATGAGGATGATGAGGAGGAGGAGGAGGAGGAGAAGGAGGAGGAGGAACCATGTTCACAGCAGGGTGGCACCCAACATAGTTCGTGGGCATCACTGGAGCGTGGCTGGGGGGATACGGAGGACACAGATGATACACCTCCCACAGTGGACAGCTTGTCTTTGCCTATGGGCAGCCTGGCACACATGAGCGACTACATGCTGCAGTGCCTGCTCAACAACAGCCGAGTTGCCCACATTGTAATTTGTGCTGATTACTGGGTGGCCACCCTGCTGGATCCCCGTTACAAGGACAACGTGCCGTCCTTAATTCCCTCACTGGAGCGTGAGAGGAAGATGCGCGACTATGATCGCACGATGGTAGACACGCTGCTGAGGGCATTCCCAAATGACACCAATGGCTCCGTGGAAGCACAAGGTGAAGGCAGAGGAGGAGGAAGAGGTTGCCAATGCAGCTGTGGCACCGCCAGCACCTCAGAAGGCAGGGTTAGCATGGCCTAAATGTGGAAAAGCTTTGTCAGCAGCACGCCACAACAAACAGCACCACCAGCTGATAGGCAATGTCTTAGCAGGAGGCAGCATTTCAGTAACATGGTGGAACAGTATGTGTACACATGCCTACATGTACTGACTGATGGGTCTGCCCCATTCAACTTCTGGGTCTTCAAATTGGGCACATGGCCTGAGCTTGCCCTTTATGCCTTGGAGGTGGTGGCCTGCCCTGCAGCCAGTGTATTGTCTGAACGTGTGTTTAGCACGGCAGGGAGCGTTATCACAGACAAGCGCAGCCGCCTGTCCACAGCCAACGTGGACAAGCTAACATTTATTAAAATGAACCAGGCATGCATCCCAGAAGACTTGTCCGTACCTTGTGCAGAGTAGACATTTAGATCGGCCTCACACAGCCATTGGTATACTTTTTTTTTAATATGTCTCAATATTTTGGGGGCTACCCCTATTAGAAAAAAAAACAAACAAACAAAAAACAGTGTTGGCTACCTCCTCCTCCTCCACCGCCACTTCCACGTACACCGCCACGGTCACCGCCTCCTCAATCTCTAGGCTCCTACTCCACATCCACCTCCAATTTTTATTTTTTAATGTGATTTTAAGTGATTTCCCTATCCACATTTGTTTGCAGGGCACTTGTCCTACTCTTGCCCCCATTTTGCTTCCTTTTGCAGCCCTCTAGCCCTTTCCAGGACTTTTTTAGAGCCATTTTTCCCCCAAAATTTTGGGTCACTATTGACTTCAATGAGGTTCGGGGTCCGGGTTCAAGTTCGGGTCAAGTTCGGTGCCGAACCCGAACTTTTTCACGAAGTTCAGCTGAACCCGATGAACCCGAACATCTAGGTGTCCGCTCAACTCTAGTCAAGATCACACATTAAAGCAGTGTTTCTCAAACTTTTTTGTCTTGCGGCGCACCAAAAAGATTAAAAATGTTTGTGGTGAAGAACTTACTTATTTTTACATACATATTTAATTTAAAATTTAATGTGAAGGATGTGCCTAAGGATGTGCCTGCTTTCGAGAGCAAATCAGATTGAAGCGATTGTAATCTTCTTTGTACTTTTACTTGCTTCCTTGCTTTACATTTAACAGTTTCTCTTTCAGAGTTCCAGACATGATTAAGCATTTCTCCATCGCTAAACAATGAACAAACTTTATTTATAAGCATCAAAGTTGGAATGGAGCTGTCTCTATTATTATAATAGACACACAGTTTGAGAATCACTGCATTAAAGGGAGCCACCAGACACAATAACCACGCATGGGCAGTAGAAGGAGCCTGCACACAGGTTGTTTGATACAAAATAGCACACCATAGATGTAGTGGTCCTCCAAGGAAACCTAATGCAGCAGATGAAAGACACATCATGCTTACTTCTCTTTGACATCGGAAGATGCCCAGCAGTGTCATCAGCATAGAAATGGCAGAAACCAGTGGAACCCAGGTACCCCCACCTACTAAACAAAATAAATAATCTTGGCTAAGTGTTCCGATCTAAAATCATTGATTAATGATTAATAAACAGCTGCACTCTCTGTATTGCCTCATACTAAAACATAACGATAAAATAAAAAAAAATGTCTTGCGCTGTGAATACACTCAGACAAATATGTATTCAATTAATCATAATCATGTAGTGCTCATACACTGATGAGAATAAAGTGCTATAAGTGCAAAAAAGAAATTGATTCTGACAAAATTTCCAACTCTATTTGTAGAAATGCATCCCAAAACTTTCAAGGTACCTCCATCACATTTCATTGTTGCTTGCAGGCTCATTATTGGACCACTCTCCAGCGCTTGGGCATACAAACTGCCTCCTTCTACAGCCAAATATTTCATAATTTCCTCATCAGTCCAGAGCACCTGCTGCCATTTTTGTGCACCCCAGTTCCTATATTTTTTATGCATAGTTGAGTCGCTTTGCCTTGTTTCCATGTCGGAGCTATTACGTTTTGGCCACAATTCTTCCATGAAGACCACATCTGGCTAGAATTCTCCAGACAGTAGATGAGTGTAACAATCAAAAAAATGTGTTGCACTGTGAATATACTCAAACGAACATGTTCAAATAATCAAAATCATATAGTGCTCATACACTGATGAGAACAAAGTGCTATAAGTGCAAAAAAGAAAATTCATACATATAACACTACATGTAAAGCTGTAAACATGTGCATTCATAAATTATATTATTCAATAAAGTGCCAAGCAAGGTATATAGATTGGATATTTTCTTTTCTTTTTTTTTTTTTAACATCGTTTATTTTGAATAATTAAGATTAGAGTTGAGCGAACCTCTGGAAGTTCGGGTTCTGCTGGTCCGTCCGAACTTCGGGACAAAGTCCGGGTCCGGGTCCGGACGGAACCCGAACGATCGCACGGACAACGAACCCCATTGAAATCAATGGGGACCCGAACTTTTATGCACAAAAATGGCTGTAACAAAGTCCTGGAAAGCCCCAGAGGGCTGCAAAAGGAAGTAAAATGGGGGTAAGGGTAGGGCAAGTGCCCTACAAAAAAATGGGGACAGGGAAATAACTGTAAATATTTTTTAAAAAATAAAAACATAAAAAAAGCAAAAATGGAGGTGAATGTGGATCATCTTCAAACTGTGTCTGAAAAGTATTAATTAATGGTAGAAGCCATATAACTGTTCTAAAATCATCTTCAAACTAGGGCAAGTGCCCTACAAATAAATGGGGATAGGGAAAATAAATTAAAATCAAGTAAAAAAACGGGAAGGGGGGTGGATGTGGAGTAGGAGCCTAGAGGTTGACTAGGCCGTG
>BLSH010015899.1:1689817-1706067 GCA_018402905.1 Glandirana rugosa
CCCAAACAAAAATAGAAACCCTAGACCGACCCAGTGCCTCCCGTTTCCTCTGACTAATCCCCCCACCAATCACTTGGGACCTACAGAACTTTACAGAGAAGACTGGCGACGTCGCATGTACCCCTTATTAGTTTTCCACATTCCGGGTCCAATATATCTCCACAAGTTGCGTCCTACGTTGATTATCCTCTAGACTTGAAAGGGACTTCATCCGGGTTCTACCTTCTTTTTCAGAGCATTACGGGTCAGGACCGTCTTCACAGGACCCGGTCTTCCAAGTGTTCATCACAACTCGCTTGGGCCTGACATTGCAAGCCCAGGCACCCGAACGATTTTTGAAATGTCCGGGTCCGGGTCCGTGCCACGGACACCCGAAAGTTCGGTACGGACCCGAACGTTACAGTCCGGGTTCGCTCAACACTACTTGTGAACCTTCTGGCCCAGGACACTTCTGCCAGGACTGGGCATTACGAGACTTTTTCTTCCATCTTGGGCCTACTTCAGGGAAAGTTCAGATCTCCTATTAGTTGCATCCTGCGTTGAACACCTCTATATAACCTGGGCCTTACACCTTTTGATTATTCCCCATGTACGCTGCAGCGGTCAGAAGAGACATTTCAAGACATCCAGGGTTCACTAACCACCCCCCTAATCAGTCTCCTTTGCCCTCCGTGACCCAGCCAGATCCCAAAGATAAAAACAAACCCGAGGATATGGAGGCAGGGGCGGAAGGGGGTTCACAAATTCTCCCTTGCCAAGATCCACCGGCTGCTGACCTTAATAACCCCCAAATTATGTCCCCAGCATCCACAGTGTCCCTTCTGGAAAGGACCCTTGAAGAAATGTTTGCCTCCCCGAATGCTGAACGGGCCCCCGACCCTGACACCCCGGGAATCCTGGGGTCCCCTTCTCCAACTCTGCACTCGGACCTGAGATTCATGATGGAAACCTTCTCTAAGATGTTAGCTAAAAACCTGACTCAAACTGCCTCTCAAATTACTTCTACTATCCAGGCAGACCTTCAGAACTTAGGGTCCAGGATTGATGTCGTGGAACAAAAAACTGATCAAACCATAGCGAGAGCAAATCAGAACACTTCCCGCATCCAGGACCTCCAGGATCAGTTGGAAACTGCCCTCTCCAAGATTGAAGACCTCGAAAATCGATCCCGTAGATATAATTTCCGTATTCGAGGGGTGCCAGAATCCATCACGGACATTCAGGGGACAGTTCGCTCCTATATCAAGGAAATTATCCCAAACATTCCGGACCACAGATTGGAACTGGACAGGGCTCACAGAGCCCTCCAAGCGCCTCGCACGGATGGACTTCCCAGAGATATTGTAGTTAAACCACATTTTTTTTGCAGTGAAGAAGGAGATAATGAAGCTCACCAGGAATTTGCCTCAGTTATCCATTCAAGGCCATTCCATTCAGGTTGGCCCCTGCTTGAGGTCCTAACACAAAAGTCTATCAAATACTGGTGGTCCTTTCCCTTCCGCCTCACTTTCTCTCATAAAGGCAAGAATTACGGCTTTCCTCTTTTAACGAAGGGGAACATCTAATGGTAAAATTGAACCTTATCTACTTGGAACCTGGAAGCACTCTTCTAGCCAAATCTGTTGGCTCCTCCAAGCGCCCCTCACCCCAAAGCCCAATCACCCCCTGTTTGGGGAAGCCAGCATCCCAAGAGGTCCAAGGACTCTCACCCTCCCTGATCCCTCTTTGATGCCTTTGGGAGTTTTGTGCAAGGTTGGAAAGGCTTTACGTACTCCAAAAGTGCCTAGAACTGACTTCTTCTGAGATTCTTGTCATATACCTGTTAGCTCCTTCTGGGGTTGTTTATTCCTTTTGTTAGCACTGTTTTATTAGGTCACCCTGTCCATAGGGTCCCCATTGGGTCTTCCGGGGGGTTCCTCATCCCGGTTCACTCTGGTACGGGCTCTGCCTCACCCAACACCTTTGAAGTGGTGGGCCACTGGGGGGGGGGGGGTTGGGGGATTGGGGGATGGTTCTGGAGTGACCCTGTGATTTCTCTTTTTGGGGGCCCCTCCTGATACCCTTACCTTATTTGTGTCTTCTTCAGCACTATTATGTATGAATGCTAATTGTTCTGGTTTTATTACCGGGTATACCCCGGTTGTTTTATAAGTTTTGGGCTGCTAAGAGGGTGGGTGGTAGGCATGCTCCTCCCTCTGCTCTTGGGCTTTACCACTTGGTTTTGTCCGGAAGCAGATGTGATGCTGCCGGCTAGGCAGATGTTACATGGTCAGATTCCGGTTTTCTGGCTCCCATCCCCCGACCACGGAGGGGAGTGGCGGTATTTGGTCATTCATCCTCCTCTATTCTTCTCTTATCTTCTGTTCTTTTTTCCCTCCTTCTCCCTTTTCTTCTTCCCTTTCTTTTTGATTCTTCCCAGGCACCAGGGTGGAATTCCTCCAAAAAAGGTGAAGAGCTCCAGTTTTTCCCTATCGATAGAGGCAAAGCTGTCTTCTCAAGGTTGTCGGGGTCCGGTGAGTGAGTCGGTGACGTAAGTGTTTTCCTTAAATCCCACCATGTCACCCTCCTTTAACCAGTTAGGAGTTTTGAAAGTAGCCTCCCACAATGTACAGGGCCTCAACTCCCCCTTAAAATGCAAGAAGTACTTCCAGGCAGCGCATTCGCAGCACCTGGAGGTCCTACTCCTTCAGGAAACCCACTTTCCCTCTCAATTTACCCCTAGTTTTCTTCACGCAGGCTTCCCACAATTCTTCCTAGCAAATGCACCGGACAAGACGAGAGGGGTAGGAGTCTTTTTTGCTAAAGGTGTCGGATTCCACACCCGTCAGGCAATTAGGGACCCGGAGGGTAGATATATTCTCTTGTCAGGGGATCTTAGGGGTTGCCCTTACACATTTGTCTCTTATTATGCCCCAAACAAGGGTCAGGTACAGTTTTTTCGAACCATGCTAGGCTCCCTGTCCCCCCACCTTGAGAGTACTGTGATTCTGAGAGGGGACTCCAATACCGCTCTTGATCTCATGTTGGACAAATCAGGGCCGGTTCGTACGTGCTTCCTTCAGCCCCCAAAAAGGAGTCTGAAGCTTGCTAAGCTCCTTAATTCATTAGGACTAGAAGATGTTTGGAGGGAATGCAACCCAAATGCAAGAGATTATACCCACTACTCCGCCCCTCATAAATCTCTGGTCAGAATTGACCACATATTTCTGGGGGCCTCCTCTATCCCTCTGGTCTCTAAATCCCTCATTAGGGAATCCCCGCTCTCTGACCACTCCATGATGGTTCTACATTTAAGGTCCCAGGCGGATACAGGGATTAGACCCCAACGGAGACTGAAAGAGAACCCGGTCCACTGCACTATGCTTGGGAAGGACCTTAAGGAATACTTTAGTCTTAACTCGGGGTCAGAGGTTTCCTATATGACTCTCTGGGCAGCCCACAAAGCAGTCATCAGGGGTAAGATTATTCAACTTTCTGCTAAACTTAAAAAAGAAAGGAGGAGTTATCTAGTTAAGTTAGAGCAGGACTTTCATAAACTTGCTAAAATGCACAAGAAACCCCCCTCCCCCCCAGTATCGGGCCAGGCTGGAGGCAGGGAGGGTAGCCCTCAACCTGACTCTGACCACTGAGGCTGAGAAGCAGACACAGTGGGTGAATGCTCAGTTTTATCTTCGGAAAGACCATATAGGCCCCAATTTGGCAGCCAGACTATCCCTCAGATCTTTAATATTCCCCAAAGTGAGAGACCCTTCGGGGACCCTCACACAAAATCCCCATAGGATTATGACCACATTGCAGGACTTCTATGCCAAGCTATATAAGTCAGAGATTTCGGACCTTTCTGTCCCCCCTTCTCACTTCCTTGATAACATCCCCCTTCCCACTTTGGACAAGGAACATCGGCTCTCACTAGAAGCCCCAATATCGGAATCAGAGATATTGGAAGTAATTAAGCATCTCAAAAAGGGCTCCGCTCCAGGTCCAGGTGGGTCGTCGACAGGTTATTATAAGCAATTTGGGCCTACCTTGGCCCCACATTTAGCAAATTTATTTAACTCTCTCCAAGGGGGTAGGATTGTTAGTGAGGACCTTAAATCGGCTAATATCTCGGTTATTCCGAAATCCGGCAAGGACCCCTCTGAAGTTAGTAACTATAGGCCCATCTCTTTAATCAACAATGATCTTAAAATTTTAACCAAAATTCTGTCCATTAGATTGTCCGCCTTTATAGGGGAGTATATCCATAAGGATCAGGTGGGTTTCATCCCTGGCAGACAGGGCCCCAATCAGATTCGCAGGGCTGTGGACATTATCTCGCTTCTCAGATCAGGATGGGATGGGGGCCCAACCCAGGAGGGCTTCATGCTTTCTGTCGACCTTCAAAAGGCTTTTGATACGGTCGAATGGCCCTATCTTTTTGAGGTTTCGGAAGGTGGGGAGTTTCTTGCAAACCCTTAAAGCATTGTATTCCAACCCCTCAGCTACTATAAAAATACAAAATTATCTTTCTGAGCCGCTCAGCATTCACAGGGGTACCAGGCAAGGCTGCCCTCTCTCCCCACTGATTTTTGCAATCGCCATTGAACCCCTGACGATCGCTATCAGGGAACACCCGCATATAAGGGGGGTGAGATGTGGTTCACACATACACAAATGCGCCCTTTTTGCAGATGACCTCTTATTATTTATCTCCTCTCCCCTCGTCTCGGTCCCGCACATCGTTAAGCTTCTGCAGGATTTTGGTTCAGCCTTGGGTTTAAAGGTCAATATGGCTAAGTGTGTTGCTCTCAATGTAAATGTCCCTGGGGCAATAGTTCAGCGGATCAAGGACCAGTTCCATTTTCCTTGGAGCCCAGTCCAGTTCCAATACTTGGGTGTTAAGTTGGCGGCTAGTTTTGAACAGTTATACTCCATCAATTATCTCCCGCTTTATAAACAACTTAAGGACGATTTACTTAGCTGGGGGAAGCTAGGCCTCTCCTGGCTGGGTAGAGTTAATTCAGTTAAGATGACCCTATTTCCAAGGATTCTATACTTCTTCAGGACCCTACCTATCCCCATTAGAAAGTACCAGCTTCTCAAACTCCAATCCCAGATCAAAAAAATTATTTGGGGTAACAAGAGCTTCAGATGTCCGGCCGAGGTCCTCTGGAGACGCCGTGTCCAGAGGGGTCTTCCAAACCTTTGGAGATACTATCAGGCCGCTCAACTGGCCCAGTTCTCCATCATCTATGCTCAGACCAATAGACCAGATTGGGTGGGAATAGAGAGACAGGCAATCCCTCTTAACACCTTAGATTACCTGGTGTGGGCTCCTCCCAAGTCCAGACCCGCTATCCTGTCCCCTACACTTTCTAACTCAATAGCCCTCTGTGACCAATTGTTTAGCGCCACAAAGCTGGTCTCCACTCTGCAGCCCCTTCAGCATATCTTTCATAATCCCCGGTTTCCTCCTGGTCAGGATATCCATGCCTTTAGCTGGTGGACAAAATTCTATATAGAATAGGTCACTTTCTAACCTCATCGGGGCCCCATCTCCCTCAATCATTGCCTAGACAGATTGGACATGCCCCCTTCTGAAAGGTTCCGCTTTCAGCAAATTCACCACTTTATATCCTCTACTTGTAGGTCTAATCAAGCCTCAGTCGGAGTTACCCCTTATGAGAAGTGGTGCTCCGAAATCTCCTCTCAAAAAGGGGGTGTCTCTATTATCTATGCATCACTGGTGGATCATCCCGGGAAACCCCCATATGCTGAGAGTTGGGAGGGGGACCTGGGCCTGAGATGGGATGCGGCTATGTGGTTTTCCCACTTTTTGAAGTCTTTCAAGGGAATAGTGAATATTTCCCTGATGGAAGCCAGCATTAAGGTGATTTCTCGCTGGTACTTAGTCCCTTCCCGTCTCGCGTCCATGTTCCCGAACTCCCCTCCTTTATGCTTCAGAGGCTGTCATCTCCAGGGCTCCTATTTTCACACCTGGTGGGAATGCCCTAAGATCAGGGGGTTCCGGAACAGAATCTTCTCTCTGCTGCGAAAGGTTACAGGCCAGCCTGTTCCGCAAAGCCCAGTAGTAGTGTTTCTAAATCACAGACCAGATGGACTCTCTAAAGCCATGTTCAAGCTATCCCAGTTTATCCTTTTGGGAGCTAAGTTTACTATAGCGAAGGCCTGGAAAAAACCCTCTGTATCCTTTAAGGCTGCTAAGAGAAAGATCACTTGGATTATGACCCAGGAAAAATATGCTAATATTCTCCTGGACTCTTCTACAAAATTTGAAACGGTGTGGGAATCCTGGAGATCTTACCTCAATTTGCCCCCTTGATACAGCTTCTTGCCGTGCAGGATAACGCCTCCCTGGTGACCCTCTTTTCTCCCTCTCGTTCCTCTTCTTCTCTCCTTCCTCCTTCTCTTTTTTCCTTCTTTTACCTATTATACTATAATTTGGTTGTTTTAACATTAAACCCCACATCAGTGATTTTGAGGGGTCGGCCGGACCCTGGAGCACCCTACGGTGCTACTGAAAGCTATGATGGTCTCAATAAAGCCAACTGGGTGGATGTACATCTGGGGTAGGCCCTGGCTCATACCCAGACACAGTATGTTCCCATTAGGGGTGTCGGTGGTGGGTCGGAGGTCGGTCCGGTGGTGTGCTCCGTGATATGCTTTCTGTTTGTTTTGATAGGCTTGATCCTGTCCTTTTGTCTATAAAATGTGTTACTGTTTCTGATTGAGGGGAGGCTTTCCCTTGCCCACTGTTTGAGACATTTATTGTATTTGTGAAATACCAATAAAAGCTTTTAAACAAAATATTTTCAAAAATGTGAGGGCGAGTACTCAATTTTGTGAGATACTATATATACATATATATATATATATATATATGTGTGTGTGTGTGTGTGTAGCACTACCCCGCAGAAGCAGCCGGTGAATGTGGTTATCCCCCACCCTGCACAGCCAGGCACATGAATTTTCCCACTCTCTCTGGAAACAAGAAACAGTCCTTGCAGCTTTGTTTGTTTTTTTATTAGGGGGATTAAACTTGAATGGGGTAAGCGTTCTTATGGGATGCCCATTTGATCAGCAAAGAAACTCTTCAACTATATATATCCAGTATAAACACTTCTCTTCTTCCTCCAACTCAGACTTGCTTGTAGAACTACATCTCCCAGCACTGACAGGATGGTCTGACAAGAGTGTATTCAGACCATAGCAAATGCCCTTTGCAAGCAGGGACTGCGGGACCCTTTAGCAGTGTAGCAAAAATAGAGGTCTTTGGTGCTAGTTGTCCTCTCCTATGGCTACTGCTCCCAGTACCACCTCTTCAAGCACTGCCAGCCCATTTGGCTGCAGCTGCCCCTTTCACTAGCCCTCATGGATACTTCTCCACAATCCTTCCAGACTGACTCTGCATCCAACCCAGACTGCTTGCACGCAGTACCTTCAGGCATGCCTCTCAGCCCTCTGACTGCAACACTCACCAGCCCTTTTGTCTGTCTTACTCCCTGGAGATTTGCCCAGCAGTGTTCTCCTGCTGTCCTCTCCTTGCTCCCGTGCCTCCTGGCCAGGATCCCTCCATGTGTCATGAGAAGGGGTCCCTTCCGCACCTGAGCCCAGGCCTGAGTTAATCCCCCCAGACGGAGGAGCTACACTCAAAGGCCTCCGACAGCCTAACACTCCATCTCTATCTTCTACCCAAACTCCACTGCCACAGCTGGGCTGACCCTGAGTATTTGAGGGGGCCTGCCCCCTGCCAACCCATCTGTGGGGGATTGGTCAGGGCCCTCAGAATACTTCAGCCAACTCCTTCTGGACTCCTCCCAACTGCTTCTGGAACCTTCTTCAAAAGACTATATCAGCCGTGGGGAGCCATATTAGTGTTCTAAATTTTAGAACACTAATAAGGCTCCCTGCGCCTGCAATAGGCTTTTCCCATACACTTTGAAGATGATTTTAGAACACTAATATGGCTCCCTGTGGCTGATATAGGCTTTTCCCACACAATTTAAAGATGATTTTAGAACACTAATATGGCTCCCTGCGGCTGATATAGGCTTTTCCACACAATTTGAAGATGATTTTAGAACACTATTATGGCTCCTTGCGGCTGATATAGGCTTTTCCCACACAATTTGAAGATGATTTTAGAACACTAATATGGCTCCCTGCGGCTGAAATAAGCTTTTTCCACACACTTTGAAGGTGATTTTAGAACACTAATCTTTCCCTTAAAGCAACAGCTGGAACCTTTCCCTGTACAACTTGATGATGATTTTAGAAGAATAATCTTTCCCTTAAAGCAACAGACTCTACCTAGTCCAGTCAGATCGTTCTGTGCAGCAGGATGAGGTGTGCAATCTGTCCCTCAAAGCACCAGTACTAGTATCTCTCCCTAGTCCACAATCAGATTGTTCAGATCGTTCAATAATGCAGGATGAGATGTTCTGCAATCTGTCCCTCACAGAGCCAGCAGCATCCTCTCCCTAAACTATCCTGAGAGCATATGACATGCAGCACGGTGACTCCAGCCCCATATAGAGGCTGGGTCACATGGTGCACTGGCCAATCACAGCCATGCCATTAGTAGGCATGGCTGTGATGGCTTCTAGGGAAAACCAGTGAAACACTTGTTGATTGGCTGCCCTTGGCAGCTTTTCAACACATGTAATAAAATACCAGAACCCCGGACCCGAACCCGGATTTTTTTTGAAAAGTCCGGGTTCGGGTCCGGGTCCTGGACACCCAAAAGTTCGGTACGGACCCGAACTTTACAGTTCGGGGTGCTCAAATCTACTTAGGGAAAGCCCAACAAATCAAATCAGTAATAATGCAGAACTCTGGTTAACTACAGCCTGCAACGCTAAGCTTGAACTAGAGACAGGTGTCATGTACCTGGTAGAAGCCAAACTGACAAGAGGGCTCCCCTTACACCTCCAGTTCTATTTTACCCCAAGGTTGCTGACAGAATGGGGTTTGTTTACTAAAGCTAGAGAGGGCATAATTAGTCACAATTCTGCAGAGAAACCAATCAGCTTCTAAACTCTGCTTGTTTAATTAAGCTTTAGCAATAAAACCTGGAAGCTAAACCCCAATGTGATAGGACACAGTGTGGCATATGTGTTTTGATAAGACATTGCCAGATGATTATCTGGATAATGCAGCATAACAGAATATGCTGAACAGGAACCCAGCCAGATGTCATCACCAGAACAGAACACAGAACCATGGTCACACAAGCAGAAGTCAGCAGCAATCGGGCAGCGGTGATGTAGATTCAGAAGACACAAGCAGAAATGGAAGCTAAGTTAGGGACAGTATCACATAGACATGTAATGGTATCAAAATGATAAGCAAGAGACAAAGTCAGAAAATAAGCTGGAGGTCAGATAATGGAGGGATCGAGATCAGGCAAAGTAAGCAAACAAACAGGGTCGGGTACAGAAGAAACAGCAACAGAATCTGGTCACAGGTCACAGGAGCTGACAACCACTTGGCACTTACCTTGAGCTTTGTAGTGCTTTAACCACTTGCAGACCGCGCAATAACCGAAAAACAGCTACACCATGCTTGTCCAGTTCTGGGAGGGCGTCTACTGATGTCCTCCCAGAAAGCCTGCCCCCCTCCCTCTGCAAGCCCTCAGGGCATGCTCCAGGTGTGCTCGGTGACAGCTGATCACAAATCAAGCTAAAGGGCCAATCACAGTTGCCCTTTACCATATGATCAGCTGTATCCAATCAAACACATGCCAGTTATTGCCATTCCTTTCCTCAGTGCTATCACTGTGTGAGAACAGGAAAGCCAATAATTGGCTCGCCTTTGACAGCACACATTTACACTGATAATCCATGCCCTGATTATCAATGCAGCCCCATCAGTGCAAATTAGTGAAGCATATCAATACCCATCAGTGCAGCATATCAGAGCCCATCAGTGCCACCAATCAGTGCTTCCTCATCAGTGCCTATCAGTGCTGCTTATCAGTGCCCATCCATGCAGTCTCATGAGTGCCCATTCATGCAGCCTCATCAGTGCCCATCAGTGCAGCCTACAGGTGCCCATCGGTGCAGCCTATTAGTGCTCATTAGTGCAGCCTCATCAGTGCACATCAGTGAAGAACATTTTTAGTCTTTTTTCCTTTGTTTGCAGCACAGCAGCTGTGTGGCTTTCAGCTGCAAAATCTAACGTCAACACCTAGCTCAGCCTTCTGCAACATTTACTCACAGAGGCACCCTGCTTTCTGAAATCAGTCCTCTGCACTGAGGCTTGTCCCCAGGCTCATTCAAACCTCTCCAACCACTCTGCTCTATCTGCAGGTCCCAGCAGATCTTTGCTATGGTCAAAAACTCCATGAGCCCTTTTCACAGGCTCCTCCCACTAACCCCCTTCAGATCTCATGGGTGGCTATAAACGTGGCCATGCGACAGCCTCTTATCTTCATGCTGTCCATCAAGCCAGGGAGGGAGAGATGAGCAGAGAAGGAGCAATGCTCTGCTTGACAGCTTTAAAGGTCTATCTACCCAGTGGACTCTACATGTATTTAGCTGTATGCCTTAGTTCAGCTTGAAGGTTAGTCTCATAAACAAGTCCACCTGTTGGCTAGAAATAGTTGATAAAACATTTTCATATGCAATATTTTTTTGCTTGCTTGGCTAAAATGAATAAAAAATGTACTATTGCCAGCCCTGAACATAATAAATAAAAAAGATATATAAATAAAGTGTATTTATGTAGTATACGGCCAACAAACATTTTTAACAACAGGATAGAGGACCCAATCCAGTGGGATCTCCATTTTAGTCAAATATTTCCTATCACTTTTTAAACTGCTAGAAAAATAACGACATGAAACATAGAGTTAACAAATAAGTAATCTATTATGAAACATAGAGTTGCTATAGAGTGCTACTCTACTTTTTACAACACTGAAGTAAACATTTGATGGTTCAAAGCTTTAAAATGCTGGGGCTTGATATGGAAGCTTGCAACAGATTCTTTGACAAACTTAATTGACTTTTCTTTTCCAGCTTTTGCTACTATACAACAAAGATTATTGCTGTCATTGAAATAAATAAATAAAAGCCCATCATTTATCTTATGCCATTGCATTGTTAGTGTGATACATTTACCTAATAGTACACATAGATTAAATTTGTCATCTAAGTATCGTATGAGAAATGGGAAACTATATTGGCATCTACGGATGTGATATATTTACTTCTTTTGTTTTTCAAATACCTATTACGAGATGATCATTTATTGTATGAAGAAAGGATGGTTTACATTCCAAGCATACGTTAGGTGAATTGATGATTATGTGAGGTCGTTTCTAATGCACAGCAATTTGTCCGATGTTCAACATAGCCAATCAGGTATATTCTTTTATTTTTTAATGTGAACAAATTAAACAGGCAGAGAGCAATCCATTAGTAACTGATAGCACCAATCAGCCATTGATTTTTATTGTTTTAAATGAAGAAAAGAAGACATCTGATTGGATGTGTTGAAGAAATGATAAAGACTGCCCCTGTAGCCCTAGAAAAGTGGAGCCTTGTGGCTGTATGAATAGCAAGTTAAATGTGTAGCACTTGTTTGCAGGTAGAGCTTAGGGAGTGGATCCCTTAAGGGTTTCTCCCTTGCCTCTGGTAGGCGGCTTGCTGGGAAGGCCTCATACACACGGGCGTATAAAAAAAAAATAAGCAAAACGTCAGGCTCGACGTCAGGGAAAAATCGGCGCCAAAAACGCAATTTTCTCTGTGTTTTGCATCAGCGTTAGTGAGCGTTGTCGTCAATAGGCTTTTTGTTTGAAAAAGCATTTCTCTGCTATTATTTAACCTGAAAACGCTGGCGTTAAAAATGCCGGTTAATGTCGGTACGGCGTTAATGCGCGTTAGTGAGCATTTTGCCGGCTCGGAGTCAAAAACGCCAAAACGCTACAGCCTCGGAATGCTCTGGCCATGGGTTCTACTTTTGGCTCACTAATGCTGACGCCATCTACAGCTCAAAAACGTTGGTGTTTTTATGGGGCCATTGAATAACACTGAGAGCCGAAAAAAACCCTAAACAATGCGGCGCTAAAATATGTCCGTGTGTATGAGGCCTTAAGGTTGTTGAACTGGGGCTTACGGTCTCCTAGCCTGGGGTACTTCCAGAGAAGAGAGGCCTGCATAGGGTTGCCACCTCATCCCTTTAAACCTGAACACATATTAATTAGACAGGTTCTGTGGTTGGTTAAGGTGGTAATTAAACTCACTTGGTGTCTTGTCTGCATTAAATTCGCCTCAGAACCTGTGTAATTCATATGTGTTCGGGTTTAAAGGGATGAGGTGGCAACCCTAGGCCTGCATGAGGTGTCTGTTCTTTCCCCTCTGGTGGAAGGGCTGCCTAGGGGTTTTCTCCTCCATGGTATGCAGTGCTGGGAAGAAGGTAATTTCTAACTGGGAATGGACAGCACTCTTCTAGTGACCTAAAAGCAGAACAAGGGTAGAAAGGGAAAATACTTTCACCACTGCATCCTCTTCAGGCAAAGCCAGGGAGGAAAAAGGACTGGACCCTGCAAACACATCCTCACCTGGTAAAGCTTGGTAGTCAATGACTGGACCTTCCTTGCAGGTTCAGGCAAAGCCTTAGAGGGAAAGCTCCTTTCTAGAACCTATCTACAAATATGTATCCTCTTCCCAAGCTCACATCACTGGCAAAAAAAGCACTAAATTATGCCAGGGAAGAATAAAGATTTCTAACCAAATACATTGGGATTGAAATACTAAAAGCTAATAGGATGGTAACTTTTCAAATTATCTTTTCTTAGCTTAGTGAATGAGGTGAAGTTTGGCAGATTTTAATCATCCTTTTTATCTTTGCAAGTGTTTGGGTAATTTTTTGCAACATGCATTTTCACCACATTGACTATGCTAAGGAAAAATCCCCTTGCAAAGTAAAAATTTCCTTGCAGAGTAAACATCCTATTTACTGGGAAATATTTAACAGTGGAAGGCAGAAGTAAAGAAAGTTCTTGGGTGTAGCGGAAACCTAATGATCACAGATAGCATAAGCAAAGCTCAGGCTGGATGTAGCCTTGCTGCAAACTCTACATTAGCAAATGGACACTCCAGCAAGTGGTTGTAAAGTCTAAACAGTTTTTACCTTCATACATTCCTTGCATGAAGGTAAAAAATGTTTAGGAGTCAGCATCCCCCTCACACCCCCCCTTTTTTGCTTACCCGAGACTTCATTCGATCCTGCGCCGTGCACGTCTGCGGATCTTTTCTCCTATTCTCCCCTCACTTCTGCATCTCGCTGGCTTTGCTGGGGCACCAGCAGTCATTGCCTCTCAGTGCTCTCAATCAAAGTCAGTGATGAGGGAGCTGGGGGTGGGGCTGAGTTCCGCTGTCTATGTTAATGGCACAGCAGAGGGACTCGAGTGTAAGCATGCACGAGTGCCCTCATGGGAAGCTGCTTCCCCATGGGGGCACTGGCCAGAGAGGAGGGGTAAGTAGCGCCAGGGAGGGACCCAAAAAGAAGAGGTTCCCGGCTGCTATGTGCGATTCCATTGCACAGAGTAGGTAGGCATAGACATGTTTGTTATTTTTTTTTTTAATGTACCTTTACAATCCCTTTATGGCGGGGTCCCTACAGTTGTGAGCAGTGTAAGTACGGGATTTGATTGCAACCTATTAATATCCATGAACAGCAGAGGTCAGATCCATTTAGGTGCAAGAGCATGCTGATAGGAGGAGAAAGCAAAGTGGCAATATACAGATGCCTGCACATACAGTACTTTTGTTTGCTGGGAATTTGCTATAAATTTGTTGAACAAATCTATCCTTGTGCTCTGTACTTGTGTCAGTAGAAATGTGGAGCTCATTTGGCTTACATTCAATTTTCATTCACAGTGTATATATGTATATATATATATATATATATATATATATATATATATATATATATATTCACCGGCCACTTTATTAGGTACACATAGGCATCTAAACATGGTGAAGTTCAAACTGAGCATCAGAATGGGGAGAAAGGGGATTTGGTGACTTTTAATGTGGCATGATTATTGGTGCCAGACGGGCTGCTCTGAGAATTTTAAAAACTGCTGATCTACTAGGATTTTCACACTCAACCATCTCTAGGGTTTACAGAGAATGGTCTGAAAAAGAGAAAATATCCAGTGAGCGGTAGTTGTGTAGATGAAAATGCCTTGTTGATGTCAGAGGAGAATAGGCAGACTGGTTTGAGATGATAGAAAGGGAACAATAAGGGAACAGTAACTCAAATAGCCACTCGTTACAACCAACGTATGCAAATTACAATCAGTGAACGCACAACACATCGAACCTTGCAGCAGATGGGCTACGGCAGCAGAATACCACACGTACAGCCACTCCTATCAGCTAAAAACAGGAAACTGAGGCTACAGTTCGCACAGCCTGATCAAAATTGGACAATAGAAGATTGGAAAAATGTTGCCTGATCTGATGAGTCAGCTGTGACATTCTGATGGTAGGATGGCCAGAATTTGGCATAAACTACATGAAAGCATGGATCCATCCTGCCTTGTATCAATGATTCAGGCTGGTAGTGGTGGTGTAATGGTGTGACAAATATTTCTTGGCACACTTTGGGCCCCTTAGTACCAATTGAGCATCGTTTAAACACCATAGCCAACCTGAGTATTGTTGCTGACCATGTCTATACCTTTATGACTTCAGTGTATCCATCTTCTGATGGCTACATACAGCAAGCTAATGCACCATGACACAAAGCTAAATCATTTCAAACTGATTTCTTAAACATGACAACTAGTCCACTGTACTCCAATGGCCTGCACAGCCACCAGATCTCAATCCAATAGAACACCTTTGGGATGTGGTGAAACGGGAGATTTGCATCATGGATGTGCAATCAACAAATCTGCAGCAGCTGCTATCATGTCAATATGAACCAAAATTTCTGAGGATTTTTTTCCAATACCTAGTTGTAGCTATGCCACAAGAAATGAAGGCACTTCTGAAGGCAAAAGGGGATCCAATCCGGTACTAGCAAGGTGTATCTAATAAAGTGGCCGGTGAGTGTATATATGGATTTTTTTTCTGTCGGAAACATGGTGGAACTCCATTCCACTGGCCATGTGGTCACTGCTATCTACTGTTACTTGTAAACACAGAAGCCTCAGTTCTGTGTTTACAAGTGACAGAGCACACCTCCCCTGTCGGCTTCCACAGAACCTCCCAGCGGCTACACTCAGAGCTGGAACAAGGGAGGGACAGTTGCCTTGTGCTCTGTGCTAATGGGCAGGAGAGAGGACATTGCATGCTGAGCTGCCAGTGTCTGTATGGCGACTTCCATGCCTGATGGTCTTGCTGCAAGTTGGAAAAGGTGCACCCACAAGTGACACCTTCACTTTGTGGGAAAAGTCAGCCTGATTTCTTGTAAAGATGAAGTCAAGACACAGTAGGGGAAGGGGGGGTACTTGTGTAAAACTGAGGAGATACAGAGGTCTGAGCTGAGTAGGGTTTCAGAAGTAAAGAGCTCTGTAAGAGGACTGCAAAGCTTAGCTGTTGGGGGGTTGCAGAGGTAAGCTGTAGAAAAAGATGCCTAGATGAGTTGTGGACAGGACATAGCTATGGCCAGAGGTGCAGGGGTTGTTGATGGGTGGGGGTGCAGAGGTGAGTTGCAAACAAGGGGTGCAGGAATTAATTGCAGACAGGGAGCACAGATTTCAGTTACAGAAGGGTGGGGAGAGTGCTGAGGTGAGTTGCAGACAGGGGGTGAGGAGGTGGGTTGTGAATGGGTTGTACACAGAGGTGATTTGAGAAGAAGGGGGGAGGGCAGAGCGCATTTGCAGACAGGGTGTGCAGATATGACTTGTGGAAGGGTGGGGAGTTAAGAGGTGAGTTAAGGACAGGGGGTGCAGAGGGGATTTGCAGACAGGGTGTACAGATGTGGGTTGCAGAAGGGTGGGGGGTGCAGAGATGAGTCGCAAACAAGGGGTGCAGAGGTGGGTTGTGGATGGGTGGGGGGTGCAGAGGTGAGTTGCGGACAGGGGTTGTAGAGTTGTGTT
This sequence comes from Glandirana rugosa, assembly GCA_018402905.1. Classification (NCBI taxonomy): domain Eukaryota; kingdom Metazoa; phylum Chordata; class Amphibia; order Anura; family Ranidae; genus Glandirana; species Glandirana rugosa. The sequence goes on from BLSH010015899.1 coordinate 1,705,878, forward strand.
GTGGATGGGTGGGGGTGCAGAGGTGAGTTGCAGACAAGGAGGTGCAGAGGAATTTACAGACCGGGGTGCAGATGTGAGTTGCAGAAGGGTGGGGAGTGCAGAAGTGAGTTATGGACAGGGTTGCAGAGGTGAGCTGCAAACAGTTTTTGACGGGGTGCAGAGGTGAGTTGTGGATTGGGGTGTAGTGGTA
>BLSH010015899.1:1706077-1718041 GCA_018402905.1 Glandirana rugosa
ATATATATATATGTGTGTGTGTGTATATGTCATATATATAAATTTATGTCCCGAAAAAAATAGTTGCGGGAAAGGGGTGCTACACAGCGTGGCACTCGTGGCGTAGTATCCCACCCGTACTGGTTTAACGTGTCACCCGGCCAGAACTTCCGTAATATTTGGAGACGTATTATGACAGGGATTGAGTTGAGGCTGGGGACAAGGTACGAGTGAATATATAGGGTGAAGTGAGTTGTGATTGGGTGTGCAGAGAGGAGTTGTGGTGGGGGGTACAGAGGTGAGTTACAGACAGGGGGTGCAGAGATGAGTTTTGGACAGGGGTGCAGAATTCAGTTGTGGACCAGGGCGCAGACAGAGAGTTGTGAGTTGTAGATGGTGGGATATATAAGTGAGCATGGAACAGGGGTCGGAGTTGAGTTAGGGACAGTATTATGCAGAGGTTTATAATGCCTTCAAGACCGGCCCACTGTGCAATTTGGTCATGCCCACCCTATGATGCGGTGCTCACGGTGCGACACATCGTGGGGAAAGGGCGTTGATAAAAAAAGCCCTGTATTTAAATATATATACTGTATATGTGTGTGTGTGTATATATATATATATATATATATATATATATACAGTATCTCCCAAGTGAGTACACCCATCTCATTTTTGTAAATATTTTATTCCATCTTTTCATGTGACAACATTGAAGAAATTACACTTTGCTATAATATAAAGTAGTGAGTGTACAGCTTGTATAACAGTGTACATTTTCTGTCCTCTCAAAATAACTCTACACACAGCCATTAATGTCTAAACCGCTGGCAACAAAAGTGAGTAAACCCCTAAGTGAAAATGTACAAATTGGGCCCAAAGTGTCAATATTTTATGTGGCCACCATTATTTTCCAGCACTGTCTTAACCCTCTTGGTCATGGAGTTCACCAGAGCTTCACAAGATACCACTGGAGTCCTCTTCCACTCCTCCATGATGACATTACGGAGCTGGTGAATGTTAGAGACCTTGCACTCCTCCACCTTCTGTTTGAGGATGCCCCACAGATACTCAATAGGGTTTAGGTCTGGAGACATGCTTGGCCAGTCCATCACCTTTACCCCCAGCTTCTTTTGCAAGGCAGTAGTCGCCTTAGAGGTGTGTTTGGGGTTGTTATCATGTTGGAAATCTGCTCTGCGGCCCAGTCTCTGAAGGGAGGGGATCATGCTCTTTTTCAGTATGTCACAGTACATGTTGGCATTCATGGTTCCCTCAATAAACTGTAGCTTCCCAGTGCCAGCAGCACTCATGCAGCCCCAGACACTCCCACCACCATGCTTGACTGTAGGCAAGACACACTTGTCTTTGTATTCCTCACCTGGTTGCCACCACACATGCTTGACACCATCTGAACCACATACGTTTATCTTGGTCTCATCAGACCACAGGACATTAATCCATGTCCTTAGTCTGCTTGTCTTCAGCAAACTGTTTGCAGGCTTTCTTGTGCATCATGTTTAGAAGAGGCTTCCTTCTGGATGACAGCCATGCAGACCAATTTGATGTAGTGTGCGGAGTATGGTCTGAGCACTGACAGGCTGACCCCCAACCCCTTGAATCTCTGCAGCAATGCTGGCAGCATTCATATGTCTATTTCCCAAAGACAACCTCTGGATATGATGCTGAGCATGTGCACTCAACTTTTTTGGTCGACCATGGCGAGGCCTATTCTGAGTGGAACCTGTTCTGTTAAACCGCTGTATGGTCTTGGCCACTGTGCTGCAGCTCAGTTTCAGGGTCTTGGCAATCTTCCTATAGCCTAGGCCATCTTTATGTAGAGCAACAATTCTTTTTTTCAGATCCTCAGAGAGTTATTTGCCATTAGGTGCCATATTGAACTTCCAGTGACCACTATGAGCGAGTGAGAGTGATACCACCAAATTTAACACACCTGCTCAACATTCACACCTGAAACCTTGTAACACTAACGAGTTGCATGACACCGGAGAGGGAAAATGGCTAATTGGGCCCAATTTGGACATTTTCACTTAGGGGTATACTCACTTTTGTTGCTAGCGGTGTAGACATTAATGACTGTATATTGAGTTATTTTGAGTTAACAGCAAATTTACACTGTTATATAAGCTGTGCACTCACTAATTTACATTGTAGCAAAGTGTAAATTCTTCAGTGTTGTCACATGAAAAGATATAATAAAATATTTACAAAAATGTGAGGGGTGTACTCACTTTTTATATATATATATATATATATATATATATATATATATATATATATAATATTTTTTTTTTAATTGTAGATCTTTTGAAATACGCTTGAGTTTTGATGAGTTAAATGCTGTAAGCATAAAGATTTGGGAGGGAGAAGAGGAGGAAGGCAATGGAAAGATGGACAAGTGCTACACAAAAGGAAATGCAATTTATTTACGAACAATAACTGAGTAGCAGAACAGCTCCAAACAAGATAAGGAGCCAAAGCTAAAAAACCCATTGTGTATCCAGAGATAACAAACTATTTACTCCGTCCAGCAGGGGAATGTTTAGAAGAACACTCATTCGGCAATATTCTCCAGCTGATAAAGCCCTGAGAGTCTCCAAACTTTTCTTTCTTATTATGATTATTATTACAACAACTATTTGTATTATTGTTGTTATTCATAACATTGTAAGTCACGGTTAGGCACCAGGCTCTGCAGCGGCAATGTACAGACAGTACGGCGGTAATCAGTGGCTTTTCAGAACAAGCACAGCATAGTGCTGACCTGCTGATTCGTTTGTGAGGGATCCTGTCAGCAGTAATTCTTATGTCTTGCACCTCCCTTTAAGTATACAGAATCTTCTTAAGCCCCCTCCAATGCAAAATGGTCAAAAACAGTTACCAGCAGTCTGTTTCGCAGGTACAAATGCTTCTCCTTTTGTTGGGACTCTGCTATAATAGGAGCAGTATGAATATACCCTTATAAGAGCACAGTGGTGTGTGTGCATCAAGCAGGTTATAATAATGAGATGCCGCATGTGAACTCAAGTTGTAAGATGTAGTTTGTGGTGTGCATCAAAAATCTAAAGAACATTACATGGTGTGATAGAAACATACCTAACATATTCATACAACCACATACAGTATGTTCAGAAAAACTTCACTGGACCTATTGTTAAAGCTGAACTCCAGTCTTAGCTTCAGTTTTCCACAGTTGTACAGGCCCCTCTCCTAGACAGAAATTGCTTTGAAATTTGATTTCACTGCAAGTTGTGAACTTCCCAGAATGTGCATTAGAAGCTGCAGTAAGACAGATAGCAACACATTTTACTTGCTGGATGATCAGCAACCTAATTGTCCTCTTCATTCCTCCCAAGACCTCCTGCTCTCTAATTCCCTCATCACCTCCTCCCATATTCACCTCCAGGACTTCTCCCGAGCCTCTCCCATCCTCTGGAATTCCCTACCCCAATCTGTCAGACTGTCCCCAAATCTATCCACTTTTAGGCGATCGCTGAAACTGTTCTCTTCAGAGAAGCTTATCCTGCCTAACAACCACACATTTTTATTTTCTCTATCAGCTCATCCCCCACAGTTATTACTTTCTCATATCACTTGATCCTCCCTCCTAGATTGTAACCTCTAATGAGCAGGGCCCTCTTATTCCTCCTGTATTGAATTGTATTGTAAGTGTACTGTCTGCCCTAATGTTGTAAAGCGTTGCGCAAACTGTTGGCGCTATATAAATCCTGTATAATAATAATAATAATAATCTTTCATCCTCAATCTGTCCCTGGCCCACCCACTGACATACACCCATCAAGGCATCTGCATATATGTATTACTCCTCCTAAGAGCCAGCCCACTGCTTACATCAGGGCTGTGGGCTCTTGAGAGGAGTACTGAGATAGGGTGCTGTGATGTTTTCAGGAAGCTATGTACAGCACCCTGCCAGTCCCTCCAACCAGCCATGATCTGCCTGCGAAGAAGCACAGAGACCCAGTGATCGCATAGTGGTTACTCTAAAATAAGGTATGAAATTAAACTAGAAAGGTTTAATTTAAAAATGTCACTAGTGAAGGGGGGCAAGGCAAAAGTAGATTAAACATCAGATTTAAAATGGTATTCCCTAAATGTGCTTGCTGTACCATGTACTTGTATGAAATGTATCCTATTCTCTTTGTATTGCTTCCTTTGTGTGAAATCCCTGGTGTTCCTGGAGTACCACACTAAGCAGGAGAGCACACCATAGTCAGTTCTCTAGCTGTGCTGGGAACTCAGCCTGCTCTCCTCCAATGATCAGACTTGTCCTGACCTTCTCCCCGCACAGCCTTTCACTGGAAAGTTCAGCGCTGTCGCTTCTCCTCACCCCAGCTCTTATACAGATGAGAATGGTTGAAATATGTTTTAGGAGATCATTTGTTTATGATACCCAATGCTTCATCAAATTAAAAATCATCCATTTGTATGGTTTGGTGGAGACATGTAGGCTAAGACTGCTCCTTATCATTTATTCACCTGGGCTGGTCGGGCGTAGTGGCAATCCTTTATTCTTTAAAAATCATCCAGTTAGATTTTATATCTACTTTGAATAGTGATAAGTCTTTAAGCTTCTATATGCTAACTGTTTAATGACTAGTAATAAGCTAAGGTTCAGGCTGAACCGAGTTTGGTGTGAATCTGCAGGGAACTTTAACATGATAGCAGGCCACCAAACAAATCAGCTGGAGACTTCTCTGCCCTACAGGTGCATGTAACAGAGGAGCAGGGATGCTGGTGGCATCATTGACCTAATATGGCCCTATGTTATTGACCAAATATGGCCATGTGGTTTTCTTAGGTCAATGATGTCACCAGTATTCACACTCCTTTGTTACATGAGGCTACGGGGTGGGGAACTCCCTGGCTGTAGCTGAATAGGTGACAGCTACTAATGGGTTCAGGCCAAATTGAGTTTGAACTTAAAATTAGCTCATCATTACTCATCAATAATAACAACCTTCCCAAACTAATCCAATAATCAGCTATATACAGAGACCAACTAGGCTGGAGGCATATCCCCCACATTGCTATGAAATTCTGTGGAACTGTTGTGTTTACAGGAATTTTTCTAGGGTAGTCATTTTGTTTCCTGGTTCCTCACTAACTCCAAATAGGTTGAAGCCTAGAAAAAGGCATCTTTTTTATCACAGTGTCTCTACCATCATTCTAGCTAATAAAATATTCAAATATCCTAATAAAATCCTTCCTTCTATAAAAGCAGCCATTCCTAGCTTGTTATATATTGATGTCTTGATTTACCTTAAACTTTATGGGACAATATTTAACTGATATACTGCATATGATTGATACAATTTTGCTTGCAACTTGTGCAACTTAAAAAAGTCTAAAACACATTTGGCTAATTCGTCAGTACAGTATATGGAAATGGCCCACATCTGCCTATTATCAGATGCCTTGAAATATTATAGGTCCTCTAGTCACCTAAAGTTAACATTTTAGCTTCCTTATCTTTTTTTTATTGTAGAAATGACTTCTAAGCTATACTATTCTTGTGATCAGCATTGCCAAAACTCCAAATAGTCCCAAGAAACACATGGTTAGAGAAAGAGGCACACCAAAGTATTCAAGCAGGGGCATAGTATGCACCTGGTGTCTCTATTATTTCATGAATTACTGTATATTACATGTGGCATAAAAATAAAAATCCCATTGAAGAGACCAAAAGTCACTCAAGCAAACATTTTTAAATGGGTATGTCTGCTTTCCCACTGCAATGCCACTAAATTCAAGAGAAATCCTCTGCGGAGATCTGCCAGGAAACCATAATTTCCAGATGTGCCAGTCCCCTTGGTCCCCCGCTCTTTAAAAATTTTCCTGTTGACCTCCATGTCATGGCTGTGTCCTATATAGATATGAAAATTGGCAGGGAAAATCATGGAACCCCTGAGTGCTGTGGGGTACCAAGGAGACTGACACTCAAGGAAGTGTTAGTTTCCAGTGGACTTCAGTGGAGGATTCATTTTGAGCTGAGCAGCATCCTGATGGTTCAGGTAGCAGTATTTTGCAGGTATACATATTTTGGAATTTGTGTTTCATTGACAGATCACTTAAAGTGTCATTAACCCCACATTATTAAAACATATCCAAAAAGCTGTATTAGATGCTGACCATACTCACTCAAGTCACTATAGAATTTATTTTCTGTATTCTACAAAAACCTGGTTGATAGTGTGGTTCACTGCTGCTCCTGCCTCCTGTCAATGCCCCCACTGCAGCTGGGGATTCTGCAGAGCAGCACTGGCAGCTAGTGTACATGTTATGTTTTCAGTGTGTTTGTATGCTAAGCATTCATTCTCTGGCTACATCTGAGCAGCCCATGTGACTACAGAGTTGCACATGTGGGTGTATACACGGTGGTAAATGACTCCCCACTCCCTCCCTCCTCTATTTCATGTAGATTGATGGTGGCTTTACCTCCCTGTTATTCTAAGTACATACACACAATAGACACAGGCTGGCCATGTTACTGCCAAAAAATTAAAGAATTGATTTCAAATATATATTTGTATGAAACTTTAAAACAGCATGTTGATATGAATTATTTATTTTTATCCAGCTTTCCAAAGGCTGTTTTTTTAACATGTGATCAGCAGCATAGGACTTGAAGATCTTCCTACTTATGCTTCACTGCAGACAGGAAAGAGCTAGGTCATGTGACAGCTGTATATCTCTTAGAAAAGATGATTTAGATGATTTGCAGTGCCATCATCATACACAGAAAGAGAAGGGATAATGTAAGCTAAGCAGTGTGTGTTTAGTATCAATTTAAAGATAGTCATTTAAGCCCCTGTTCACACCAGTGTAACTTGCGATTTAACAATTCCAAATCACATGACAAGTAACACCCCATTGGTGGCAATGGAACCATTCATTATGAAAAAGCTTTCTGTACTGCTTTTTACCAGTTTCATTGCAACTTGCATAAACTTCTGTTAAATTAAGTCACAAGCCAAAATAAAACCGTCAGTGCAAATTACATTGATGTGTGGCTTTGAAACTTCACTGAAGTAGCGCAATTTCAAAGGTGCCCTGGTGTGAACTAGGCAAATGTTTACACACTAAACACACAACTGAGAAGAAGAGCCTCAGTAGGTATAGAGATACTTCTACTAATGGGGACACTTATTATAGTATGTGTGCTTTACCCAGCGCTTGGGAATCTTATCACATGACAAGTCGCACCCCATTGGTGGCAATGGAACCATTCATTATGAAAAAGCTTTCTGCGCTACTTTTTGCCAATTTCATTGCAACTTGCATAAACTTCTGTTAAATGAAGTCACAAGCCACAATAAAATCGGCAGTGCAAATTTCAAAGCTGTCCTGGTGTGAACCAGGCAAATGTTTACACACTAAACACACAACTGAGAAGAAGAGCCTCAGTAGGTATAGAGATACTTCTACTAAGACCCCTTTCACACTTATGCGACTTGTCCTGCGACTTGGCACTGCAAAGTCGCACGACAAGTTGTTCCCCATTATTTTCATTGAGTACCATTCATATCTGTACGACTTCAAAGTAGTCCCTGCATTACTTTGGCCCAACTTTGATGCAACTTGAGGTCCATAGACTTCAATGTTAAACCCCCAAAGTACAGAAAAAACAAAAATACCAACTATGGGAATCTCATGAATCAATTGTACAGTGCATGCCCTTCAATGAGGGGGGGTTGAGGTTAAGAAAGGTTATTGCATAAATGAAAAAAAAGAAGAAAATGAACTGCTCCACCAATTCAAGTCACCTGTATATTTATCAATTGATAGATTATCACACGACAACCCCTCACACATCCATCCCATGTGCCCAGTGTCCATTGACCTCAATAGCCTTCCTATGAGTACCCTTTCCCCCTCCGCTCTTCCCCAGGGAGAATGTGGAGACCCACTTGACCCTTGCCACCATCCGAGATCCCCTCCCCTGGGATGGGTGATCCCCGTAGGACACCACCCCTCCGGCCCCCCCTAAAAAGATGTTGTACCTCTATCTGCTCTCCCACCTACTCTGCCCCCAACCCCTATGGGGATGTTGGTTATTGGCAGTCCAAAGTGATTGTCCAGAAGAAAATATATGAAGGGTATCAAAAAACACTCATAGGAAGGCTATTGAGGTCAATAGACACGGGGCACATGGGATGGATGTGTGAGGGGTTGTCATGTGATAATCTATCAATTAATAAATATACAGACGACTTGAATTGGTGGAGCAAACCCCCAAAGTAGCATGCATATCACACCTGAATAATGTAGATGCGATTTCTGTACTATTTCTGTACGACATTGTAATATGTTATCATTGTGCCAAAGTTGCAACAAAGTTGGACCAAAGTCGTACTGATCTGAAATCGCTGTAAAATCGCAGCAAAATCGCTGTAAAATTGAGTCACACAAGTGTGAAAGGGGCCTAATGGGGACACTTATTACAGTATGTGTGCTTTACCCAGTGCTTGGGAATCTTATAGGGCTTGGAGTTAATGGTGTACATATAGGTTTTCAGCTTTCCAGTCTATTGTTTCTGGATACCAGGTGGTGTTATAGTGGTCAATGTATGAATGTTAGAATATCAACCATTCTTAAAGCACACTACTAATAAAGGTAGAAACCCAACGACTTTCAGTGAAGGTCAAATTGTAAAAATGTAATTCTCTGTTTTTTGTGAGTTTGGAAGATAACTCAAAGCCTTTTTATTAATAGTCACTTTGATAGTGATAAATGGTGAAACAGTACAGATTGATAGGTTAGGGGGATCCATGACAAACATCCACCAACTACAAATTGGCCCAGTTCTCAAAACCGCACATTGCAAGAGGTAATCTTTTGTTAATAATATATATACCACTGAGCAAAAGTATCCCATTTTATAGAGCAAAAAGTAATAAGTAAGCAAAAGTGACTAGCTTGAACAAACTTTAAATTATGTACAAATGTTCCGTGTGAATCACCAGGATCCAAGACTGCAAGCAGAAGCTTTACCCTGGAGCTGAGGATGCACACAACAGCACATTGCTATATTAAAAAGGAAAAAAAATCGTATGTTCTTTCAGGACATCGATCTGTATAATCCTTGTTCATATAAGATTAACCTTATTTAGAGAAAATCATACCCACTTTTTCTAAGCCCCACCCTCTTTCTAAGATCAATACTATTGTGCCACCCTAAAGACAGCATTGAAGTATTAAGTAAATATTCAATAAATACCTTGGAGCACATTTTAGTGCAAAAATGAGTTACTGCATCTCACATTTCAAGCTCAGAATTAAAAATCCCAGGTGTTTTTCTATGATTGAAAATAGAAATATTTTGCATCCTCTCTCTTTCAAAATATATAAATTATTTTATATACTGACCAGCTTATAAGCTATGAAGTGTGATTTTTAGTATAAACTATAATTAGTTGAAATCTAAAGTCTTTTGATTGCATTTTATATCATCACCTGTCTTATTCTAAAAAATTAAAAGCTGCACATATTTAAAGCTTCACACATTTAAAGACCGAAGTGAAAATGATACTTGATTTCCTACTTGTACCAAGCTCGATATACGTTGCCAAGAGGCACTTTTCTCCTCTTTTCAAAATTGCTAAAATACCCAGAAACCAACACTTGTTTGCTATGTTTGATGTGTTCACTGAATCTTCTGTTGTACAAAGGAGGCATTTGGCCTTGTGGCGAGGGAATCTGAGCAGTAATCACAAGGTCCTCCTTGATTCTTGCCTAAAGCGATATAGAGAAATAGAACAAATACTTAAAGCCTATATGTGGAAGGAAAAGAGCCTGCCCTTAATTACTTCTGCTGAGAGCAAGAATCAAACACGGTGACCTTGTGTTCTCCATAGCTATGAAATAATGCATTATACACTGTAAAAATTTCAAGCAATTTTAAGTTAACCTGTACCAAATGCATTTGAAATGCTTATAACCTGCAAAACAGATTGTTTTAATCCTGATTAGCTTTGTTATGTATACACAGTAGGTGATATTTTGGTTATCCCATTGCTACATTAAATTCCAGGCATGTTACATTTTTACATATATTGATCTATGTATATGTACAGTATATATCATACCTGGCCAATGCCCTCAGAAGCTGGAAATGACTGATGTAGACACCACTGCTTCAGTGATCTCCATTTGCTTCTAGGTTCTGTGCTGAGCAGCTGGTCTGCTGCATTCTGAAGACAGGAGGTTGGCCACTCAGCACGGGTTCCATTAAGAGAATGCTTTGAATGAATGTAAAGAGTTCTCTGCTTTCAGAAGTGGAGAAATGGACAGAGATGTCACGCTTTCCAACTCATCCAATCGGAGAACGTTTTGCGTTTTCTGAACAGTATCCATTCTAAGCAGCCAACCTCCTTTATTTACAATGCGTCAGGCTGGCCATTCAGCAGAAGATCCAGAAGCAAGGCGATATTGCTGAAGTAGCGATGTCTACATCAGTGATATCCAACTTCCAGGAGTATCGGTTAGATATGTCATATACATAGTTACACTGTTTGAAACTGGACCAATGTAACTATGCAAAAAATACCATGGCTGGAATTATTATTTAAATTAAGTTTGACCGTGGAATGTGTTAAGCAATGCCTTGTTTGTCTTATCCATAAGATAAAGAAGGCAAGCGCGCCTCTAAGTGTAAAAAAGAAGGATTTTATTTAAGCAAAAAGTGCAAGGTACTCACAAAGGTGGAGGTTACATGCAATGCGATCTCCACCTCCACCTTTGTGAGTACCTTGCACTTTTTGCTTAAATAAAATCCTTATGGTTTAAACTTAGAGGCTCGCTTGCCTTCTTTATCTTGTCTCCTTAGAAGTCCATTCTGCTTCTGGCTCAGCGCTGCCTCAGTGTTAACCCACCAGGACCTACTCATCACCAACTGCTGACATAGACTGGATGAGTAACTTATGTTACTATCCCTAATTGTATATACATGGTGATATATGTATGTCTATTGTGCACTCTGTATCCATTACATTTGCACCACACACGTGCGCTGACAATTGTTTTATTTTTGTCTTATCCATAGCCTGGCCTTTAGGTCTTTATGATGAGAAGAATTTTGGGCAAAAGGTTTGTTTTCCAGAGTTATGAAGCAAGGTATTCAGGAGCAGTGAAATAGTTTTGCCTCCCTCTACACCATCAGAGAATTGAAATAGAGGAAGAATGTAATTGTAGCACCCTCTACGCTAGGTAGGTGTTAGAGTGAGATTTTTGTTAGGTGAAGCAAATTTAGTCAGGCCTGACTTAAATGCAGGTCTGGTTGTTTTGATTCTGGGCAGAGGAGTTGCCCAGGGAGAGCTGGAGACTGCAGGAAAAAATGCCCGGGAACCTGGATTGGCAATGAGCAGGCCTCCTTAAATACTGTGGTCTGCTCTGTGGGAAGAGAGGAGAGTTTGGGTGGAAGTCTGAAGATGTCATAGTGTGGAGGCTGTCATGGCCCGGGGGGGGGGACCCCCAGTCTGGGGGGTGACCTCGGGCCTGGAGGGCTCAGATGCAGCTAGGAGGAGTGAGATCTTGGTGGTAGGCACAAGGCAGAGCAGAAAGGACAGCAAGAGAGAGCATTATCGGAGGGAGATCTTCAGTGAGGAACTACAAGTGACAGGAGTCGTTGAGCGACACACCCTGGGATATTGGAGGAGGCATGCCAGAGCAGATTGGGGTGAAAGACAGTCTGGGTAGAATGCAGAAACCAGTGTGGGATTTTGGTGTTGCTGTGGCAGTGGAGGAGGCCGTTGCAGCTGGAAGAGCTGGCTGGGAGTTGTAATCCATCATGGCTAGCTAGCACCAACAGACTAACTTTCTACACAAGGGGAACCTCAACCCCATGCCTGCAAAGGGTGATCCGGAGGCCTGGTGAAATCTACACCAGGTCTCTAGGGATGGGTCCACGGTTCGAGTTGAAGGTAAGCCCGTACGTCAAATTTAGAACAT
>BLSH010015899.1:1747094-1762489 GCA_018402905.1 Glandirana rugosa
AACGCTAAGATCCGTAAACGCGACCACTTTTGCGCAAACCAATCAATAAACGCTGATTGCGATTTTTTTTAATCACAAATATGAGGAAGAATATAAATCGGCCAAAACCGATGAAAAAAATGTTTTTTATATATTTTTTTTGGATTTGTATTTTAGCAAAAAGTAAGAAATTTGGGTTTTTTTGCAAAATTGTCGCTCTTCTTTTGTTTATAGCGGCGATCAGAAATGACGCAGCGGTGATCAAATACCACCAAAAGAAAGCTCTATTTGTGGGAAAAAAGGACGCAATTTCGTTTGGATACAATGTCGCACGGCCGCGCAATTTTCAGTTAAAGCGACACAGTGCCGAATCGCAAAAAGGGCTCCTAAAGTGTGAAATCCTTCCGGGGCTGAAGTGGTTAATGAATGTAAAGAGGTGTTTGGTGCACTTTAATTTGAGTACTCACACTACACAGACACCCTCCATGGATACACTATAATATACTGCAATACAACAATACAATGCGCCAAATGTACAGTGACGCACAAAACTATATGGCTTTAAACTGGCAGTAATGCACTTATTACTATATGGCATTAAACTGGCAATAACACACACAGAAGTAAATGGCGTTAAACTGGCAGTAACACACTTAGAACTATATGGCATCAAATTGGCAGTAATGCACTTAGAACTATATGGTGTTAAACCTGCAGTAACACACACAGAAGTAAATGGCGTTAAACTGGCAGTAAGGCACACAGGGTTCCCCCTAAAATCCATACCAGACCCGAAGGGCCTGGTTTTGATTTTGGGGGACCTCCATCTCATTTTTTTAAAACTGTAGTGCAGGGTTCCCCTTAAAATCCATACCAGGCCTGAAGAGCCTGGTTTGGATTTTGGGAGGACCCCCACGCAATTTTTTTAAATTTTGGCACGGGGTTCCCCTTAAAATCCATACCAGACCCCAATGGCCTGATATGGATTTTGGGGGTACCCCGTGCAGTTTTTTTTCATTCTATTATAGGGTTCCTCCTTAACCACTGTGTTATATATACTACATTGACTGCACCATATAGTCTGAACTGTATTACATATACTATGGGGACTGCGCTCTACAAAATTGTAATGACATGCCCCAGTCAAACAGGTGCAGAAAAATTGGACCTTTGATTGTTGGTGGTGGCAGAACACTGTAACCCCTCACAGTTAGTCTTGTTGGGTGCAAGAATGGGCCCTGCTGTTTTAATGTATTTTAAAAATTGTAATGACATGCTCCAGACAAACATGTGCAGAAAAATGGGGCCTTGGGTGTTGGTGGTGTCAGAACACTGTAACCCCTCGCAATTACTGTTGTTGAGCGCAGGAACGGGCCCTGCTGTTGTAATTCATTTTAAAAACTGTCATGACATGCCCCAGGCAAACAGGTGCAGAAAAATAGGGCCTTGGGTGTTGGTGCTGCTCTAACCCAAAATATTGTTGGAAGCTAGCATCATCAGGATTCATGAGGAATAGGATAGGCATCATAGGCAGCCTTCAAGGGATCTCATATCCCTAGCAAATTCAATCAGTTGCATCAGCATCAGGGGCTTGATAGCTGCTGATCCAGGACTAATTCATTTTTATAAATGTGCCTATCAACCGAGTCTGTGGACAGGCGCACTCTTTGATCGGTTACAAACCCTCCAGCACCCCCGAATGTCTATACGGAAAGCCCGCTGGATGCAGGACAGGCCAGTAGCTCAATTGCATATTGAGCAAGTTCCAGCCAGTGGTCCATCCTCAAGACCCAGTAACTCAGTGGATGCTCAGCTGGAAAGGTCTCCAAGTCTGCTCTTGCCCCTAGATATTCCTGCACCATATAATGCAGATGCTGATGATGGTTGCTTGAACCTATCAGCCCTGGGTGCTGAGGACTGAAGAATTGTTTAAAAGCATTGGTCAGCTAGCCATCTTCTCCACCAATGTTCCTCTGACCGAACGAAGCCTCAGAAACACGTTGTCCAGAACCAGGAAATTGTAACTTCCCAGGGTCTGGAAAGGCATTGCACAAAGTTTTCTTCAAGGTATCCTGAAGATGTTTCATCCTATGCTCCCTCTGCGAAGGCAGGATGAGCTCTGAAAATTTACCCTTGTAACGTAGATCAAGAAGGGCTGCCAGCCAGTAATAATCCCTCTCCATGATACCACGAACCCTGGGGTCTTTTCACAGGCTTTGCAGAATCAGGGAGCTCATGTGGCGTATGTTTGGGGAGGCATGCGAGTCCTCTGGGTCACTGAGGATTATATTGTCAGGAACTACCCCCTCCCAGCCACATACAACTCTTTGGGTTTCTGGGGACTAAAAACCATCCCTTGAAGACTGCTGCGTGTTATCCTCTACATCCATGCTGACACAATCCTCCTCCTCTTCTTCCTGTGTGTTTGATGGCCCTGCAGGGATGCTATCTACATAAAGGGGGCCATGAGAGGAAAGGAAGTCCACATCTTCCTCCCGCTGTTCTGCCTCAAGAGCCTTATCTATGTTTCCACGAAGCGTGTGCTCCAGCAGGAAGACTAAAGGGACAGTGCCACTGATGCATGCATTGTCACTGCTCACCATCTTTGATCAGTAGCGTGGCAAAAAGAAGCCAAGCTCCCCTGAGCCATTCCTGGTGCCATACTCACACAGGTACTCATTGATGGCCCTCTGCTGTGTGTGCAGCCGCCTCAGCATTGCCAGTGTTGAGTTCCTCCTGGTGCGCATGTCACAAATGAGGTGGTTGGTGGGCAGGTTGAATTCCCTCTGAATGTCAGCGAGCCGAGCACTGGCATTGCATGACCACCAGAAATGACCACAGACTTTTCTGGCCTGCCTGAAAACAGCTGATAAGCCTGGGTACCTGGTCAAGAAATGCTGCACCACCAAATTCAGGATGTGTGCCAAACATGGAACATGTGTCAAGTGTCCCTGTCGGAGGACAGAGACAAGGTTGGTGCCATTGTCGCACACAACCATTCCTGGCTCAAGCTGCCATGGCGTCAACCACCTCTAAGCCTGCCCCCGCAGAGCTGACAGAATCTTTGACCCAGTGTGGCTCCTGTTCCCTAGACAGACCAACTTAAGTACCGCATGACATCTTTTTAGCCAGACTGCTTGCGCAGCCCCTTGAAAGCTTAGGGAGCATTGCAGGTTCAGAGGGCTGCTGGACCATGAGTAATATGAACATTGCTGCTGACTGCCCTGTCCAACAAGGCCCAAACATTGCCTTCCACATGATGGCAGAGAGCTGGAATGGCCTTACGTGAAGATAAATTCCTTTTTGGAACCTGCCACTGTGATACAGCACATTCCACAAATTCACAAAAGGAGGCAGAGTCTACCAGCTGAAAAGGCAGCAGTTGCAGTGCTAGCAATTTGGCCAAGTTAGCATTTAGACACTGAGCATGTGGATGGCTGGGACAGTATTTTTGTTTTATGGTTCAGCAACTGGGGTAAGGAAATTTGCCTCCTGAATTCAACTGGTGGTGTACTGCTAGCGGATTGGCTGCAAGTACTTGTGGCACCCATTGCTATACTTTTATTCCTCTCAGTGGAGGTTTTTGAGAGGACAGGAGGTATAATAGGGTTTGAGATCCCAGATAAGGAGCAAGGGGAAATCCGTCTTGTTTTATGATGTGGGTCTTTCAGGTGCTGTTACCAATGAACTGCATAGCAGGTCATCATAAGTCTTGTCAAGACAGTGGTGCCCAAGCAGCTGCTGTTCTGGCCACGCTTGATCCACTTCAGACATAGATTGCAAACAACAACTGTGTGAATTACTGTATATGTGTTGAAAAAAGCCCACACCAATGAACTTTTGGAAGTCAGCAGGGAGTCATCAGCGCCCTGCACCTGTGGAGCTCTGTGGTGTGATGTAATAGGGTGGCTGTACTTAAGCTGGTCCCGGGAGGACATCCTGCTTCATTGGAGTTGTGCCTCCTCCTCCCCCTCCTCACATTCCTCCTCTCTTCTCTCAGACACCCAAGTACAGTGTCCTCACCATCCCCTCCCTCCTCATCACTGGAGAAAACTTTGCAGTATGCTGCAGCTGGGGGACCATGACTGCTAGTTTCTTGTCCTTATATGGCAACCCCTCTCTCTAGGCGCACGTTACTCCCTTCCTTAACCTGGGAACCAACATCAGTGCCTTCAAATTGCTGCATGTCCTCCATCAGCATGTAACTGATACTATGGTCACTAATTCTGGTGACTCCTCTGTGCATGATGGTGGGGCTACAGAAGGAGTAACTGTGGACAAGGATCCGGTGGAATAGGCTGCTTTGGCAGCTGCATAGGAAGGCAAACTAGTATGAGCCTGGGTGACAGAGGATGAGGAGGATGAGGATGGCTTAGTTATCCACTCCACCAACTCTTCTGCATATTGTGGATGAATAACATGGCCAGCAGCAGAAAAAAAGGACAATGGTGACCCTCCTGCAGAGGATGCACTATGTCCACCACCACCACTTTTCACTGTAGATACAGAGGCTGATTGCCCTCTTTTACTGGCCTGTGGGTGTCTGCATCTCATTGATGGCCTTCCGGACATGATGGGTATTTGGTTTTTGGAACACCACACTGCACTGTATTATATACTGTACATACCCGAATGCACTGTAAATATAGTCAACACTGAATGTGACAGCTCAGAAGAAATGACACTTTGCTACAAATGTAAAGTAGCGAGTGTACAGCTTGTATGACAGTGTAAATTTGCTGTATATTTTGTGTGGCCACCATTATTTTCCACCACTGCCTTAACCCTCTTGGGCATGGAGTTCACCAAAGCTTCACAGGTTACCACTGGAGTCCTCTTCCACTCCTCGTGATGACATCATGGAGCTGGTGGATGTTAGAGACCTTGCGCTCCTCTATCTTCCGCTTGAGGATACCCCACAGATGCTCAATAGAGTTTAGGTCTGGAGACATGCTTGGCCAGTCCATCGCCTTAACTCTCCAACTTCTTTAGCAAAGCAGTGGTCATCTTGGAGTCGCGTTTGAGGTCGTTATCATGTTGGAATACTGCCCTGCGGCCCAGACTTCCAAGGGAGGGGATCATGCTCTGCTTCAGTATGTCACAATATATGTTGGCATTCATGGTTCCCTCAATGAACTGTAGCTCCCCAGTGCCGGCAGCACTCATTCAGCCCCAGACCATGACGCTCCCACCATCATGCTTAACTGTAGGCAAGACACACTTGGCTTTGTACTCCTCACCTGGTTGCGCTTGACACCATCTGAACCAAATAAGTTTATCTTGGTCTCATCAGACCACAGGACATGGTTCCAGTAATCCATGTCCTTAATCTGCTTGTCTTCAGCAAACTGTTTGCGGGCTTTCTTGTGCATCATCTTTAAAAGAGGCTTCCTTCTGGAACAACAGCCATGCAGACCAATTTGATGCAGTGTGCGGTGTATTGTCTGAGCACTAACAGGCTGACCACCCACCCCTTCAACCTCTGCAGCAATGCTGGCAACACTCATATGTCTATTTCCCAAAGACAACCTCTGTATATGACGCTGAGCACGTGCACTCAACTTCTTTGGTCGACCATGGTGAGGCCTGTTCTATGTGGATCCTGTCCTGTTAAACTGCTGTATGGTCTTGGGCACCATGCTGCGGCTCAGTTTCTGGGTCTTGACATTCTTCTTATAGCCTAGGCCATCTTTATGTAGAGCAACAATTCTTTTTTTTCAGATCCTCAGAGAGTTCTTTGCCATAAGGTGCCATTGCTGAACTTCCAATGACCAGTATGAGAGAGTGAGAGCGATAACACCAAATTTAACACACCTGCTCCCCATTCACACCTGACACCTTGTAACACTAATGAGTCACATGACACTGGGGAGGGAAAATGGCTAATTGGGCCGAATTTGGACATTTTCAAGTAGGGGTGTACCCACTTTTGTTGCCAGCAGTTTAGACATTAATGGCTGTGTGTTGAGTTATTTTGAGGGGACAGCAAATTTACACTGTTATACAAGCTGTACACTCATTACTTTACATTGTAGCTAAGTGTCATTTCTTCAGTGTTGTCACACGAAAAGGTATAATAAAATATTTACAAAAATGTGAGGGGTGTACTCACTTTTGTGAGATATTGTATATGTATATACAGTATATAAAGTAGGAGTGAACCCCTCACATTTTTGTAAATATTTTATTACATTATTTCATGTGACAACACAGAAGAAATGACACTTTGCTACAATGTAAAGTAGTGAGTGTACAGCTTGTATAACAGTGTAAATGTGCTAGCCCCTAAAAATAACCCAACACACAGCCATTAATGTCTAAGACCCTGAAACTGAGCTGCAGCACGGTGGCCAAGACCATACAGCAGTTTAACAGGACAGGTTCCACTCAGAACAGGCATCGCCATGGTCGACCAAAGAAGTTGAGTGCACGTGCTCAGCATAATATCAAGAGGTTGTCTTTGGGAAATAGACATTTGAGTGCTGCCAGCATTGTTGCAGAGGTTGAAGGGGTGGGGGGAGTCATCCTGTCAGTGCTCAGACCTAGAGTTGAGCTAACCCGGACTGTAAAATTTGGGTCCGTACTGGACTTTAGGGTGTCCGTGAAAAAAAGTCCGGGTTCGGGTTCGGTATTCGGGTATTTTTGGCGCCTTTTCTATAGCTGCTGGGCAGCCAATCAACAAGCTTTTCACTAGTTTGCCCTTAGAAGCCATCACAGCCATGCCTATTAATGGCAGATTATCATTCTAAAACCATCTACTACTGCATTAGGGACAGGTTCCTGTTGGTGCTCTGAGGGAGAGATTATCATAAAAAAAACATCTACTACTGCATTAGGGAGAGGTTCCTGTTGGTGCTCTGAGGGAGAGATTATCATTCTAAAACCATCTACTACTGCATTAGGGAGAGGTTCCTGTTGGTGCTCTGAGGGAGAGATTATCGTTCTAAAACCATCTACTACTGCATTAGGGAGAGGTTCCTGTTGGTGCTCCGAGGGAGAGTTTATCGTTCTAAAGCCATCTCCTACTGCATTAGGGAGAGGTTCCTGTTGGTGCTCTGAGGGAAAGTTTATCTTTATAAAACCATCTACTACTGCATTAGGGAGAGGTTCCTGTTGGTGCTCTAAGGGAGAGGTTATCGTTCTAAAACCATCTCCTACTGCATTAGGGAGAGGTTCCTGTTGGTGCTCTGAGGGAGAGTTTATCGTTCTAAAGCCATCTCCTACTGCATTAGTGAGAGGTTCCTGTTGGTGCTCTGAGGGAAAGTTTATCTTTATAAAACCATCTCCTACTGCATTAGGGAGAGGTTCCTGTTGGTGCTCTGAGGGAGAGTTTATCATTATAAAACCATCTACTACTGCATTAGCGAGAGGATCCTGTTGGTGCTCTGAGGGAGAGTTTATCGCTATAAAACCATCTCCCACTGCATTAGGGAGAGGTTCCTGTTGGTGCTCTGAGGAAGAGTTTATCGTTCTAAAACGATCTACTACTGCATTAGGGAGAGGTTCCTGTTGGTGCTCTGAGGGAGAGTTTATCGTTCTAAAACCATCTACTACTGCATTAGGGAGAGGTTCCTGTTGGCGCTCTGAGGGAGAGTTTATCGTTCTAAAACCATCTACTACTGCATTAGGGAGAGGTTCCTGTTGGTGCTCTGAGGGAGAGTTTATCGTTATAAAACCATATACTATTTCATTAGGGAGAGGTTCCTGTTGGTGCTCTGAGGGAGAGTTTATCGTTCTAAAACCATCTACTACTGCATTAAGGAGTGGTTCCTGTTGGTGCTCTGAGATAGAGATTATCATTCTAAAACCATCTCCTACTGCATTAGGGAGAGGTTCCTGTCGGTGCTGTGAGGGGGAGATTATTGTTCTAAAATCATCTCAAGCTGCAGTAGGGACAGGTTCTTGTCGGTGCTGTGAAAGACAGATTATCGTTCTAAAATTATCTCATACTGGTGTAGGGAGAGGTTCCTGCTGCTGGTGTGAGCGGTGGAGAGGTTCCCACTGCTGGTGTGAGTGGTGCATTTCTTGCACAAAAATAAAAAGTGCGTCTACAATTGTCTTTTTAAAAAAAAAATAATAATAATTTATTATTCTTTTATTTTTTTAGTATTAATAAATAGTGCTACATAGTACATTTGTGTCCAGAATGAGGAGAGCGTCAAATAAGGGACGTGGTCGTGGTGCTGCTGGCGCTGCTGGTGTTGGTAGTGTCGCTGAAGCTCCTGTTGCAAGGAGAGGACGTGGTCGATCTGTGCTAGCTACACGCACAAGTGAAACACCTTCCTCAGGTAGCCGACAGAACCTTCAACGTTATATGGTAGGCCCGAATGGCGCTCAACGAATGGTGAGGCCAGAACAAGTACAGGCGATAGTAGATTGGGTGGCTGACAATGCCTCCAGTTCCTTCACATTGTCTCCCACCCGGTCTCTTGATGAAAGCTCAGAGTTGGCACCTGAGCCCCATGCCCATCTGTCTTTCACCTCAACTTCTTGTAAATCAGCCAAGCAGTCTGAGCCTCAAGTCATGCAACAGTCTCTTATGCTTTTTGATGACTCTCCTGGTGTGCTTTCCGTGGGCCATCCACATAGACCTGCCCCCGAAGTGGAAGAAATTGAGTGCACCAATGCCCAACCACTTCTGTTGCAGGATGAGGACATGGAAACACCAGCACAGCACGTCTCTGATGATGACGAAACACAGGTGCCAACTGCTGCAGCTTTCCACAGTGTGCAGACTGACAAGGAGGGCAGTGGTGAAGGGTGGGTGGAAGATGATGTGGAGGAGGATGATGAGATCTTAGACCCCACATGGAATGAGGGTCATGCGAGTGACGTGTGCAGTCTGTAGGAAGAGGTCGTGGTCGCACAGAGGCACCAGCACAGCAAAAAAGGAAGCAGGTTGCAAAAGTGAAGCGAGCATCCCCTAGACAGTACGCTTGCTACTACCCACCGCACCCAGGGACCTGGCACACCAAAGGCAGCTCAAAGGCGTTCCCCGGCGTGGCAGTTCTTCAGACAATGTGCTGACTACTAGACACGAGTGGTTTGCACACTGTGCAATGAGAGCCTGAAGCGAGGCATAAATGTTCTAAACCTGAGCACAACCTGCATTACCAGGCATCTAAATTCAAAGCACTTGCTGCAGTGGAATAAGTACCTCAAATAATAATAAGTACCTCAAAAAGAAAAGTCTCGGCCTCCTCCTGCTTCCTCTTCTCCTGCTGCCTCGACCTCTTCCTCCACCTCTACAGTGCCAGTGTCACCTGCCACCCAGCAAACAGAGCATGTGACAGCAACGTCACCATGTCCTCCACCGTCCCCAAGCATTTCCACACGGTCCCATGGAGGCTTAACACAAACACTGGAGAGAAAGAGGAAGTACCCCCCTACCCACATGCGATCCCTGGCCCTGAATGCCAGCATTTCAAAATTCCTGGCCTTTGAAATGCTGTCATTCCGTCTGGGGGACACGGACAGTTTTAAAAACCTGATGGCGGTGGCTGTCCCACAGTACGTGGATCCCAGCCGCCACTACTTTTCCAGGCGAGCCATCCCTTCCCTGCACAAACAAGTCGGGGATGAGATCAAGTGTGCACTGCACAAGGCCATCTGTGGCAAGGTCCACATAACCACTGATATGTGGACCAGTAAGCACGGGCAGGGATGCTATATCTCGCTAACTGCACACTGGGCAAATGTAGTGGCGGGTGGGCCTGAGGCGGCTAGCCATTTGGCGCATGTCCTTCCGCCACCGAGGATTGCAGGGCATTTCTCTTTGCCTCCTGTTGCCTCCTCCTCCTACTGTGCTTCCTCCTCCTCTACCACCTCCTCATCCGCTCAGCGTAACACCTTCACCACCAACTTCAGCACATCCGGGGGAAACAACAGCAGGCTGTTTTAAAACTGATATGTTTGTGGGATAAACCCCACACTGCGCAGCAGCTGTGGATGGGCATTGAACAACAGACCGATGAGTGGTTGTTGCCATTGAGCCTCAAGCCCGGCCTCGTGGTGTGCGATAATGGGCGAAATCTCGTAGCAGCTCTGGGCCTGGCCGCTTTGACGCACATACCTTGCCTGGCGCATGTGCTGAATTTGGTGGTGCAGAAATTTCTAACAAACTACCCGGATATGTCAGAGCTGCTGCAGAAAATGCAGGCCGTCTGTGCGCGCTTTCGGCGTTCTCACCCTGCTGCTGCTCGCCTGTCTGCGCTGCAGCGGAACTTCGACCTTCCCGTTCACCGCCTCCTATGCGACGTGCCCACAAGGTGGAACTCCACCTTGCACATGCTGGAGAGACTGTGCGAGCAGCAGCAGGCAATAGTGGAGTTTCAGCTGCAGCACGCACGGGCCAGTCACTCTGTGAAACAGCACCACTTCACCACCAATGAGTGGCCCTCCATGCGAGACCTGTGTACCATATTGCGTTGTTTCGAGTACTCCACCATTATGGTCAGTGCCGATGACGCTGTTCTCAGCGTTACTATCCCACTTCTATGTCTCCTTGAAAAAACACTTCGGGCGATGATGGAAGAGAATGTGGCACAGGAGGAGGAGGAAGAGGGGTCATTTCCACAGTTATCAGGCCACTCATTCAAAAGTGGCTTGGAAGGTGGGTTCCTGCACCAGCATAGGCCAGGTCAAAAATTTTCAAGCCAGGGGACAGTTCTGGAGGATGAGGAGGAATGAGGATGATGTGGAGGAGGAGTAGGAACCATGTTCACAGCAGGGTGGCACCCAATGCATCTTGTGGGCATCACTGGAGCATGCCTGGGGGGATACAGAGGACACAGATGATACACCTCCCACAGAGGACAGCTTGTCTTTGCCTCTGGGCAGCCTGGCACACATGAGTGACTACATGCTGCAGTGCCTGCGCATCGACAGCCAAGTTACCCACATTGTAACTTCTTCTGATTACTGGGTGGCCACCCTGCTGGATCCCCGTTACAAGGACAATGTGACTTAATTCACTACTGGAGCATGATCGAAAGATGCGCGACTACAAGCACACTCTGGTAGACACGCTGCTGAGGGCATTCCCAAATGACACCGAGTGCTCAGTGGAAGCACAAGGCGAAGGCAGAGGAGGAGGAGGAAGAGGTCGCCAACGCAGCTGTGGCACAGCCAGCACCTCAGAAGGTAGGGTTAGCATGGCCGAAATGTGAGAAAGCTGTGTTAGCAGCACGCCGCCACAAACAGCACCACCAGCTGATAGGCAACGTCTTAGCAGGAGGCAGCATTCCAGCAACATGGTGGAACAGTGTGTGCACATGCCTACACATACTGACTGATGGGTCTGCCCCATTCAACTTCTGGGTCTCCAAATTGGCCACATGGCCTGAGCTTGCCTTTTATGCCTTGGAGGTGCTGGCCTGCCCTGCAGCCAGTGTATTGTCTGAACATGTGTTTAGCACGGCAGGGGGCGTTATCACAGACAAGCGTAGCCGCCTGTCCACAGCAAACGTGGACAAGCTAACCTTTATTAAAATGAACCAGGCATGGATCCCACAAGACTTGCCTGTACCTTGTGCAGAATAGACATTTAGACCGGCCTCACACAGCAATTGGTATCCTTTTTTTTTTAAATGTGTTAAAACCAAACAAACAAAAAGCAGCGTTGGCTACCTCCTCCTCCTCCACCACCACTTCCACCTACACCGCCACGGTCACCCCCTCCTCAACCTCCAGGCTCCTACTCCACATCCACCTCCTCCTCCAATGTTTTATTTTTTTTATGTCATTTTAAGTTATTTCCTTATCCACATTTGTTTTGCTCGGCACTTGTCCTACTCTTACCCCCATTTTGCTTCCTTTTGCAGCCTTCTAGCCCTTTCCATTACTTTTTTACAGCCATTTTTGTGCCCAAAAGTTCGGGTCACCATGGACTTCAATGGGGTTCGATGTCCGGGGTCAAGTTCAGGTCGAGTTCGGTGCCGACCCTGAACGTTTTCATGAGGTTCAGTCGAACCCGACGAACTCGAACATCCAGGTGTCCGCTCAACTCTACACAGACCATACATCACATACTGCATCAAATTGGTCTGCATGGCTGTCATACCAGAAGGAAGTCTCTTCTAAAGACGATGCACAAGAAGGTTTGCAAACAGTTTGCTGAAGACAAACAGACTAAAGACATGGATTACTGGAACCATGTCCTGTGATCTGATGAGACAAAGATAAACGTATTTGGTTCAGATGGTGTCAAGCGTGTCTGGCAGCAACCAAGTGTGGAGTAAAAAGACAAGTGTGTCTTGCCTACAGTCAAGCATGGTGGTGGGAGTGTCATGGGTGGCACTGGGGAGCTACAGTTCATTGAGGGAACCATGAATGCCAACATGTACTGTGACATACTGAAGCAGAGCATGATCCCCTCCCTTCAGAGACCGGGCTGCAGGGCAGTATTCCAACATAGCAACCCCAAACACACCTCCAAGACGACCATTGCCTTGCTAAAGAAGCTTAGGGTAAAGGTGAAGTAATGAAAAAGCATGTCTCCAGACCTAAACCCTATTGAGCATCTGTGGGGCATCCTCAAATGGAAGGTGTAGGAGCGCAAGGTCTCTAACATCCACCAGCCTTGTGATCGCATCATGGAGGAGTGGAATATATATTCTTACACTGCCTGCACTGCCTGTGTATAGCTCGGACAGTCTACATGGTATATCTAACTATCTGTATACTAAAATACCTAAACGCCGCTAACTAATCTCTCTATCTCCACTGTCACACACTACATAAGGGCCGCTGGTGAAATGGCCTTATATAGTGTGGGTGTGGATTGAGCCCCCTGAGCCATGATTGGCCAAGGGAACCCGACCTTTGGCCAATTATGGCAATTATGGCTCTCACAGCAGAGCATGCTGTGATTGGCCAAAGCATGCAGGTCATGTGCATGCTTTGGCCAATCAGCGGGTGACATTTCCCTGCGATTTCTATGCATTATGGGGCACCCGAATTTGCCGCGGTCACGTCATAATCACGTCATAATGTTCGGGATTCGCCTTACAGGCGAACACCTGATGTTCGAGTCGAACGTACCGGGAGCCCATTCCTATTACAGACGCTACATTTTGTGCCGGATTACTGCACAGACCTGGAAGAAATTTACAAAGCACACAGAGATATTAGTAAAAAATACATCTTGACAATATTTGTGCATCCCAGAGTTCAGCTTGGATATTACTGTTAACTTCTAAATGAGAATTTTGTGTAGCAGCTGTTAGTATTATAAGGGTAAAATGTGGAGTACACATATAATGTATTGTATATCTTTTGGGAAGACACATTTTATGAACTTTAATAATTACATAATTCTTAGTACTCCTGCTCAGAATAACAATATAAGCTTAAAACGCTGATGTTATTTTACAGAACTTCAAACCTCAGAAGCCTTTTAGCTGAGACACAGCCTCAGAAAGAATGCATTAGGCATACAGAGTTCATTTCATAGAGGCTGAGAAGATGTGGCTAGTAGAAGTTCTAAAAACAATACATCTACATGGCTAAGACAGCTAAGAATAGATAAAGCTAAATAAGTACATAAAGCAAGGGGGATATATGCCTGGGTATGCTGATAACACCTCCTGTGCTGATGTTAGCTCCTCCAGAATTAAGTCTTTACAGTTTTTCTTAAAACCCTGCCTAGTTCAGCCTCCCCCTTAACGATCTTTTCATTATCCTCCTGGGATACGCTACACAAGAAACTTTCCTGGTCTTACAATTCCCCCCTTTAACGAACCAGGACTATTTCCTTCCGGACAAACTGGATAAGGGTTTCAACACATGGTCCTCTGATGGCTGTCTCTGCTTACAACATGTCCTTCAAACCAACAATGGAGGTACTCACAACTTAAGCAGTTTGTTCAATCACTACCACAACCACTAAGAACTGTCCGTGAGCTAACAGCCATCGAGGCCATCTTTCTCCCAAAGGAACCACCGTGACATGTAATATCACAATTTTACAGGGCTCTCATCTCCCTACAATATCACGGCTACCTGGAATATCTGGACCGCTGGGAAACTGAGCTAAGCACCTCACTAACAGATATCCAAAAGGACAAAATATTGGCCCTCATCCACACTTCCTCCATTTCCTCCAACACGGCTGAGACAAACTATAAACTGCTTGCAAGGTGGTATTACACACAAACCAAAATGCACCATATTTCTCCTACCAACCCTACTCTTTGCTGGAGGAACTGTGGTCAAGTGGCCTCACATGCGCATATATGGTGGCACTGCCCACTCATCAAGCCCTACTGGTCTGAAATCATCAGACTCATCAACTATCACGAGATCCATTCTCCCACTGGAGCCTTGGACTGTACTCTTTCACAAGACCACAGAAACTATTGGTCAATATAAACGCTCCATGACACCACACCTTCTTAACGCGGCCAAGTCCCTTATTCCTCTTATGTGGAACAAACCGCAAACACCCTCTAGCAAATTATGGTTGCAAAAGGTGAATGACTTGTGCTATATGGAAGAACTTACATACTTGTCGAGAGGGGAATCTGGCAAACATACCAAAATCTGGGCCTCATGGTTTGAATTTAAGACCACAAGCACCTACAAGGATACTATCTCATCCCCTGACCCGGTGTTGAAGGGGGGGCACCCCCGCATCTATGCTGACCACTCTTCCTACACACTAGGCCTTCAGCGTTAGCCTTAGTATTAGCAGTGTGTCACATTGTATATCATACTATAAACATTGTTTTGGATAGTTATCTCAAAGTCTTTCACCCCATGCCAGCTGGGAACTTCTTGATCTATTCTCTAACTCCCCTATCTATATCTCTTCTCCTTCTCACTATTCTATTCTCTCTTCTTTACTTCTTTATTTCTCTTTTTTGTCTCTCAACTATTTTGACCTCTTCTTTTTTGTTATATGCAAAGGTGGTTTATCAAGGCCTTCATCCAGCCGCATAGAGAGCCAAATTATTGTTCTAAAATCATCTCCAAGTTCTATAAGGAAAGTTTCTTCCAGCCGCATAGAGAGCCATATTATTTTTCTAAAATCATTGATTTTAGAACAATAATATGGCTCTCTATGCGGCTGGAAGAAACTCTCCCTATAAAACTTGGAGATGATTTTAGAACAATAATCTGTCCCTCTAAGCAACAGCTGGAACCTTTCCCTATAGAACTTGGAGATGATTTTAGAACAATAATCTTTCCCTTAAAGCAAGAGCTGGAACCTTTCCCTATAGAACTTGGAGATGATTTTAGAACAATAATCTTTCCCTTAAAGCAACAGACTCTACCTTGTCCAGTCAGATCGTTCTGTGCAGCAGGATGAGGTCTGCAATCTGTCCCTCAAAGCAGCAGTACTAGTAATCTCTACCTAGTCCACAATCAGATTGTTCAGTAATGCAGGATGAGATGTTCTATAATATCTGCAATCT
>BLSH010015899.1:1762499-1781543 GCA_018402905.1 Glandirana rugosa
TTCTAAAATCATTGATTTTAGAACAATAATATGGCTCTCTATGCGGCTGGAAGAAACTCTCCCTATAGAACTTGGAGATGATTTTAGAACAATAATCTGTCCCTCTAAGCAACAGCTGGAACCTTTCCCTATAGAACTTGGAGATGATTTTAGAACAATAATCTTTCCCTTAAAGCAAGAGCTGGAACCTTTCCCTATAGAACTTGGAGATGATTTTAGAACAATAATCTTTCCCTTAAAGCAACAGACTCTACCTTGTCCAGTCAGATCGTTCTGTGCAGCAGGATGAGGTCTGCAATCTGTCCCTCAAAGCAGCAGTACTAGTAATCTCTACCTAGTCCACAATCAGATTGTTCAGTAATGCAGGATGAGATGTTCTATAATATCTGCAATCTGTCCCTCACAGAGCCAGCAGCATCCTCTCCTTAAACTATCCTGAGAGCATATGACATGCAGAACGGTGACTCCAGTCCCATATAGAGGCTGTGTGACATGATGCACTGGCCAATCATAGCCATGCCATTAGTAGGCATGGCTGTGATTGCTTCTAAGGGCAAACCAGTGAAACACTTGTTGATTGGCTGCCCTTTGCAGCTATTCAACACGTGGAATCAAATACCAGAACCCCGAACTCGAACCCAGACTTTTTTTGCAATGTCCGGGTTCGAGTCTGGGTCCCAGACACCCCAAAGTTCTGTACGGACCCGAACTTTACAGTCCGGGTTCGCTCAACTCTAGCTGTGACCCTTCTTCCAAAGCTGTTTCCTGTCCTCTGTATTTTACTGCAGAATGGGTGTCCCTGTTGCATCATCATTCCTAAAAGTGAAAAAAGGAGAAGCAGAGGGAGAGAAGAAGGATATTTGAGGGCTTTGCAATAACATACTGTGAATACTCTACAATTTATGCATTATTTTTATTTTTTGTATAAAAGCTTTTTTTTTTTTGTTTCTCTTGTTTCTTCCAACAGCTCTTAATGTCCAAAATCAAATGAAAGCGCTCAACCATATAACACTTTCATAAATGGTTGTACGGGAGTCTTGTTTCCCAATTTGTTTTCAAGCTGCTGATTTGGATTCCCAGTGACAGCTTTTTGTCACCTTTGGTTAAACATGTTCTTCCTGGTGTTTCAGACACAGAAAAATAGATTGTATTCTCCACAGGGTGTGAATGTATGTCTGAGAAAACGTTGAATACCTGCTCAGTTTTGCTATATTGGGAAAATATATCCTATGGCAGACTCGAGATAATGTTAAAATAACTTTAGTAGTCTTATGACAGAGAAGAGGTCATTTATTACATCTGGCTTAATGCACAAATAATATATATATGTATATATATATATACTGTATATACAGACAGTTTTGAAACTCAAAAAGTAAAGATTTGAGCTGTTATAAGAATCAACTAGAAATGTAAATCAGTAACCTTAAAAATGTATTTGCATTGAATTCTGCCTAAATAGCAGCTGTGTACTTCCTGTGCCTAGGTACTAGGTAGCCCTAGGTAGGTTCAGTTGCCTAATAATTGTAAATCTGCAGTTTGGGATAATCTAAGACATTGTTGCCTCTGAGTACTTGTCTTATGTCACTTGTAGTTAGTTTTGGTGATGTCTCTATTGTGCTGCCTACTGTTTTTCTAGCTGGAGAGAAAACTGTACCCGAGCACCTGCAGTGCAAGGATATCCTTGCTTTCACTTTATTCAATCTGTGTGTCTGTTCTTTCTGAATCTCTCATGCTACTTCTGAATATTCCTCCATCAAATCATCAGTCATCAGGGAGGCAGTTCTGACATGAAGAAGCGAAGCTTCTCTCATCTACCAAGATGGCCATCTTCAAATAAAGTGCATTGTAAGTCAGGGAGGGCGTTGGAAGATCAGCTACAGGGAGCGTATATAAATTAAAGGTGAATAGTCCTTTGCTCTTTGCCTTTTTTTTTTTTTTTATCAAATAAGTTTTTATTGGTTTTAATTAACATTACAGCATATGCAATGTAACAAGTAGGGTAAGTGATTCACAAAAAAGCAACTCTTAAAGAATATTCAAAGCGTATTATGCCTACTTACCTAGGGATAGTAGGACGATTAACAATAAGCATTCATTTGGGTATATTGGTAGATGTGTAATCCACTATTTATACCTTGTGGCAAAATTTGACCTTCCTACTCTCACTAGGGAGTACCTGCCACCTCTAATGGGTACTCACTGTGGTCAGGTTTGGATAATGAATTATAATATTTGGTAAAATAGTGGATGAATCACCATGAATGATTATTGCGTGCAATATCTTAAAGTATGAATAGGTTGTGAATATAGTTTTAAGACAAGAAATAACAATATTAGCTGTAACTTGCTGAATTGACTTGAAGCATAAGAATAGTAACCATAACAATAACAATAACAATAATAAGTCCATACCTATCTTCCCTTGATATATTTTAATCTTTCCTCCTGTACTAGGAGTTCAATGGGAAAATTTTAAGCCAGCACTCCCAGTTATACAAAAATTGCTTTTTGGAATTATTCGCCTTGGCAAATGCATATTCGTGGGAACATTGCAGTCTGGTCCTGGATATAATTTCATCTACATTTGGGTTTAGGTCTTTCCTCCACTTACTCATGATTGCTAGTCTGGCTGCGTATAGGATATGGAGTACTACTTTCCTAGTATTTGGGGGAAACCTTTCTGAAGTCAAGTTTAATAGTGCTAATTCTGGGGAGGGATGGATAGTGCTACCGATGGTTGTGGAGATTAACTGAAAGGTTGCCTGCCAGAAACTAGTTACAGATTGACATTGCCATAGTATATGTAAAATATGGCCTTTTTGACCACAGTTTCGCCAGCAATCTGAAGAGGTATGGTTGTAGATACGGTTCAACCTAGCGGGAGTTAGGTACCATCTATAGAGGATTTTAAAGAAGTTTTCCCAGTGGAGTACACAGTGAGATGCCTTTAGGCTGTTTTGTATTGCGGAAGTCCATTGGTATTCTGAGAAGCTTTTCCCCAAATCTCTTTCCCAGTTTTTAATAGCTTGCGTGTCCTTCACCGGACTTTCTATTTGCAAGGCATTGTACAAACGAGAGATACCCCCTTTAGAATTTGGATGATTGTGATAGAAGTCCCAAACATCCTTATTGATAGTTATGTCCATGTAGTGAATGGATTGAAATAGGTGTTTCATTTGATTACTTCTAAATACATCTTCTTTTTTCACCTTTTCTGGGACTGTGTCCCATGAAGAGTACCCTAGAGATGACCAAGGTTTGAGGGAGAGGTCTGGGATGAGGAATTCTAGGACTTGAAGTGGAACCTCAGTTATTCGTATTTTAGTCGTTTCTTTGGCCCTTGATAAAGAGTCTTTCCAAGCGTTGAGGGAAGCAAGGATTGAGGGGAAATTTCCTAGGTGGAGGGGTAGATTAGAGGCAGCTGCTATCAGAAGATTTTTGAGGGATTTGTTGTTAATCATATGCCTTTCTAGTAGGACCCACGGTTTTGTGGAGTGAGGATCAGTCCATTCTTTGAGTTGTACTAAGAGGGATGCCCTATAGTAGTAAATTAGAGATGGGGTACCCATGCCTCCTTTGGATTTGTGTTTGATTAGTGTGGATAAGGCTATGCGGGGAGTTTTACCCTTCCATATGTATTGTTTCATGAGTGCGTTAAGCTTGTTAAAGAATTCGCTGGGAAGTATTATGGGAACTGTTCTAAAGGTGTAGAGGATCTTTGGAAGGATTACCATCTTAAAGGTGGAAATACGGCCAAGCCAAGATAGAAATGGATTGTTTAACCACTTGCCGACTGCCAACCGCAGGTTGACGGCGACAAGGTGGTTCGTTATCGCAAATCGCCGTCATACGACGGCGGCTGCGATAACGCGCTCACTGTGTTCGGGGAGGGCCAGGGAGTGGGTGCGGCGGCTTCGATTGCCGCCGGCTACCCGCGATGGCCCCCCCGGAGCGAGTGAGCGGAGGTCCGTGTATGTAAACACGGACCTCCGCTCTGTGTGAGGGGGAAGGGCTGTGATCACAGCCTTCCTTTACGTGAAGGCTGTGACCACTTCCCTTCCCCAGATAGGCAGTCCCCCATACAGTTAGAACACGCCCAGGGAACATAGTTAACCCTTAGCGCGCCCCCTGCAGGTTAACCCCTTCACTGCCAATGGCATTTACACAGTAATCAGTGCATTTTTATAGCACTGATCGCTGTATAAATGCCAATGGTCCCAAAAAAGTGTCAAAATGTTCCGACATGTCCGCTGAAATATCGCAGTACCGCAAAAAATCGCAGATCGCCGCCATTACTAGTAAAAAAATAAAAAAATAAAAACCCCAAAAATGAATTCTCATCATCCGTAAACGCGACCACTTTTGCGCAAACCAATCAATAAACGCCGATTGCGATTTTTTTTATCGCAAATATGATGAAGAATATAAATCGGCCAAAAGCGGTGAAAAAAAATGTCTTTTTATATTTTTTTTTTTGGATTTGTATTCTAGCAAAAAGTAAGAAATTTGGGTTTTTTTGCAAAATTGTCGCTCTTCTTTTGTTTATAGCGGCGATCAGAAATGACGCAGAGGGGATCAAATACCACCAAAAGAAAGCTCTATTTGTGGGAAAAAAAGGACGCAAATTTCGTTTGGGTACAACGTCGCACGACCGCGCAATTGTCAGTTAAAGCGGCGCAGCGCCGGATCGCAAAAAGGGCTCCGGTCCTAAAGCTGGAAATCCTTCCGGGACTGAAGTGGTTAATATAGCCAACTCCGTTTTGACTATACCTAATAGTTTTTTGTAATTAGTGTTATATAGAGATTGGGAGTTATTCGTTAAGTGAATTCATAGATACTGTATTTCTTTGGATTCCCAATTACATTGAAATGTTTGCCTCATTATTGTTTTAGTGCTTTTATTTAAGTTTAGGGGCAGGACTTGGCATTTAGTTATATTGATTTTATAAAAGGAGATTTCACCATACTTTAGGATTAGTTTGTTGATTGCTGGGATGGAGATGTCCAGATTGGTGAGGGTCAGGATGACATCGTCAGCAAAAAGACTTGTGGAGTAGGATTTGCCTGCTACTTCAATTCCTGTTATATCCGGAGCTTCTCTTATTGCTGTCGCTAGGGGTTCCATTATTAATGAAAATATTATGGGCGAAAGAGGACACCCTTGGCGTGTGCCATTTGAAATGGGGAAGTCATCTGAGAGGGAAGACGATGTGTATACCTGAGCTGACGGGTGAGTATATAAAGCTGCTATAGCTGATTTGATGAAACCTGAGAAGCCAAATTTTGAAAGGGTAGATTCCATGTATCCCCAGTGAACCCTATCAAAAGCTTTTTCAGCGTCTAGGGCTATGAATGCAGCTGGGGTCTTCCTGTCTTCCACTATTTTTTGTAGATTTAGAACTCTGCGTGTGCCATCGGGTGCTTGTCTATTCAAGACAAAGCCCACTTGATCTTGATTAATTAAATTTGGGGTAATCAAGGCTAGTCTATTTGCGATCAATTTGGCGTAGATTTTAATATCTGTATTTAATAAAGATATCGGTCTGAAATTTTGTGGTGAATCTGTAGGTTTTCCGGGTTTGGGTATTGTGACGATAATTGCTTTAAGCATTTCCTTGGGGGGAGGGGGGGGGTTTAGAAGAGCCTATGGTGTTGAATAATTCTAGAAGATAGGGTGAGAGTGTCTCTTTAAAAGAGTGATAATATTCAGCCGATAGACCGTCCGGGCCTGGGGATTTATTTAGGGCTAAACCTTTAAGAACTGTTGCAATTTCTTTGGAGGTGAATGGGGCGTTCAGGTTTTTTAATTGTTCTTCTGTAATTGTGGGTAGGTTCAGGGGATCTAGAAATTCGTTAATTTTTTCCTGGGTCGGTTGAGGAGTCATGGGGTCTGTGTTGAGATTATAAAGGGCGCTGTAGTATGTTTTAAAAATGTTCGCTATGTCTATTGGGTGGTGCGTCAGTTTTCCCGTTAGGGGGTCTTTCATGGATGATATTCTAGATTTTGCCTGTCTAATTTGAATTTGTCTCGCTAATGTCTTGCTCACTTTATTTCCATATAGATAGGAGGAAGTTTTGAAGTATCTAAGAGTTTTTTCGTGGTCTTGTAATAAGAGTTGCTTCAATTAAATTCTGAGCTGATTA
The DNA here is from genome assembly GCA_018402905.1 of Glandirana rugosa. Classification (NCBI taxonomy): domain Eukaryota; kingdom Metazoa; phylum Chordata; class Amphibia; order Anura; family Ranidae; genus Glandirana; species Glandirana rugosa. Next base: position 1,768,647 of record BLSH010015899.1, read on the forward strand.
AGATTATCTATGCTAGTCTGTGAGATCTTCTGTTTATTTATTTCTTCGAGAGTTTTAATTCGGGTTAGGAGGCCATTTATGGTTTGAGTTTTCCTTTTTTTTACCCTAGATGCAGCCTGTAGGAGAATCCCTCATATATAAGCCTTGTATGCACACCAGACATTAGTAATGTCCCCTTGGTTTGTATAGTTAAATTAAAAAAATTCATTGAGATGCTTGGAGATTCCTTCCCTGTGTGATGTCTGCTGGAAGAGGGACGTATTGTTACGCCATAAGATATTGGGTCTGTCATTAGTTTGCTCTGAGATGCTTATAGTTATTGGAGCGTGGTCTGACCACGTAATCTCCTCTATAGTGGTGGCCTGCACTCGATGAAGAGTAGATAGGTCTGTAAGAGCTAGGTCAATTCTGGAATATGATCTGTGTGGGGCTGAGAAAAAGGTATAATCTTTCTCGCCTGCATGTAGACACCTCCATGTATCATATAGCGATTCCACATGCAGGAGATTTTTGAGGGTCGGTTTATGGCTATGGGTCTTTTTGGAGCAATCCAGCAGGGCATCAGGTACAGCGTTGAAATCACCAAGCATTATCAAGTGACCTTTGCGTAGCAGATTAACCTTCTTAATTAATTTCCTAAGAAATGACAACTGGCCCTTGTTAGGGGCATATAGGGATACAATTGTATAAGGTACATTATTTAGGGTGCAGATTAATATAATATAGCGTCCGTTAGAGTCTGTGAAAATTTCCTGGAGAGTAAAGGCAATGTTACAACTGATCGCGATGAGGACTCCGTTTTGTTTTGTGTTTGCGTTGGAGAAGAAGATGTTAGGATATTTTTTGTCAGTATAGGTTGGGGCTTTGTCATGTAAGAAGTGGGTCTCCTGAATGCAGATAATGTCTCCATTAAGTCTTTCAGCTTCTGACCAAAGTAGCTTCCTTTTGAATGGGCTGTTTAGACCCTTAGTGTTCATGGAGAGAAATTTGATGGTCATAGGGGATATTTTGGATTGCTGGGATATGTAGTTAAGTCACTATTGTGAGTGATGATGTTAGGGAAAGGTGCAGTAATTACATACCATTTAGTTGATGTTTCTCTTGGTTCTTTCTCCGGAGGAGAGGCGGCGAGAAGTTGAGACCATGTTACCTTGAGTGGGATAGGATCTTCTGGAGGAGAGACGATGGAGTAGTTCTTGATAGGAGAGTTGGTATGGACTGGAACAAATGTGGTAGTGAAAGACAACATAATAGGAGAGGTAGATTGAGAGGGAAAAAAAAACAAAGTAGAGAACTCGGGGATAAAACTCAAATAAGTAACAGAGTGAACTGTGGATGATCTGTGGGGGTGAATGAGAGAACGATCTTATCCAAGTGGATAGGTAGTTCTGTCAGGCCGGATAGTAGTCAGGGCAGTCGGGCACTTCCAGTAGTTGAGGTAAGGTGAGCTTTCTGTAAGTGTGGGTGTCACTTGGACCAGTCTTGTCTGAGCTTGGAGGGGCCAGGACGCTTTGCTTGCGGGTCTTCATATGGTAGGATCCCCCATTCCTTTAAGTATTTTAGCCCTGATTCCAGGGATAGGATGTTGTACATCCTGTCGTGGTAGGTGACGATCAGTTTTGATGGGGTGCCCCATTGGTACTTAATTTTGTGGTTTCTTAGCGCCTTAGTGATCGTGAGAAGTTTCTTTCTATGCTGTATTGTAGCCTGGGAGAGATCGTTGAATAATGTTATTCCTTTGTATTGTTCGTTGAGTTGGGGATTTTTGCGAATGGTGCGCATTGCTTCCTCTTTGACGTGATAATAATGTATTCTCGCTAGAACGTCGCGGGGAGTGGAGGCAAGTAAGTAGGTAGGCTTAGGGAGTCTGTGGGCCCTATCGATGGTAAGCTCGATTTCGTTTGCTTTAGGGACTAATAGGTGCAGTAATTGGCGAATGTATTTGTGCAGGTCTGCATTTACCACACTTTCTGGTACTTCGCGGAATTTGATATTATTTCTGCGGCTGCGGTCTTCCATATCAGCGATTTTGGCCGCTAGGCGCTGCATATCGCTTTGTTGTTCCTGGTATACATCCACTAGGCTGTTGTGTGCTGTATAGGCCTCATCCAGCTTGTCCTCCACGTGTGTCACTCAGTGTTGCAGTTCTTGTATATCTAGCTTGATGGGACATAAGGCCTTTTTCATGTCAAAGTGCATGGAATCTCTCAAGGAGATCAGCATTTCCTTCATGTCCCCTATAGAGACAGGCTGTGAGGAAGAGGGAAACTGTTCCAGTGTTATCTGTGGAGAGGATTCTGAGTCTATTTCCTCTTCCATGTCTGAGTGTTCGTCAGCATTAACACTCTGTCTCAGCTTTTTATGTTTCACAGGGCTGCGGGTTGTAGGGCTGTCAGGGGGGGATCGAGCAGTGTCCTCTGGAGTTGTGTTGTGTATTGCCGTACATACCGAATCTTGTGAGGAGCTGGAAGAAGAGCTGGGGCCTTCCGCGGCTGCGGCCTGCTGTGATCGCGGTCCGCCATCTTGGAGTCCCTTGTCGCTTCTCGCTGGGAAGAAGTCTGTTAGTTTATATGGCGCTGAGCGCTGGGAGCCGTGTTTCCTTTGCTCTCCTGGCAGAGAGTGTAGTGGGGTGTCTGCAGACATCCTTCGAGGGTCACCTACGCTGGTATGTTAGTCGCTATGTGCCCGCTGAGCTGGAGCTCCTTCACCGTGCGACCGTCACTGTTGCCGGCTGGCCACGCCCCCCGCTCTTTGCCTTTTTTAAACTTTGTAAACTTGCATAGTTTGTGTCCTCTTTAAATTATTAAACTAAGAGGTCTCCCCAACCTCTAGAGGCCTGATGGTGACCTCCAGAGTAAGGGAGAGCTGACATTCCTCCTAAAGGTGCAGATTACTAGGCATAGTGGGTGTAGTGCAAGATGGAATTATGGGCGTCAGTCACTTTAAAAATGAACAAAGAGAGTTTTATTTCTTTTAGCAAGAACAGGGGAGAGAGTGTTAGGGCACAGGACACCCTTAGGCAAATGCAATAGCAAATTGGCAGACTCCGCAGACAAAAATAGAACTAGGCAGACAGCGATACAGAAAAAAAAGGCCTTTATTCTGAATGCAGCGATCTGTATTTTGTAGCAACTGCTGTCTCCTATAGCAACACTTCACTTACAGTATCCCACTGTAGATCTTCAAGCTTTCCTACAGCTACAGAACCTGCTGGACTTCTCAAGCTTCACTCACAGCCAACCGCTGTAGTTTTCAGGCTTTGCAAAGTCTCTCACTAGACTTCTTGGACTCTCAGCTACCTGCTGGATCCCCTGAGCTCTTCTCGCAGCTACCCGCTGTATTCTTCAAGCTGCACCATGCTACCTGCTGGGTTCTTGGACTCACAACTACCCGCTGGATCCCTCTAACTTGACTCACAGCTACCTGCTGTACTTATCTTCAAGCTTTACTTATAGATACCTGCTGTATTCCTGGATGAGTCTCTACTGAAGCTTTCCCACTTACTTCACCATCCTCGGCTAGTGAAGCATCTGCTCTGGTACTCCTTCAGAGCTCCATCCCTTCTGCAGTTGCCTCCGGTAACAGGAGCTGTGCTTCTCTTTTACCTCTGGCAATGATCAGGCTCCCCTCAGGCTGAGCCTCTATACACATGGCTAGGCCTCAGGCTTCGGGCCTAACCCTAAGCTGCTGTATCTGTATCTTTGTGGAAGATCCCTATGGGAGAAATAATGGGGACTAGCATCACGCACCCTCTAATGTGTTTTATATATTCTTTTAAATGCTAAATTTGACAGAAGGATGTGTGACCTATCCATATAGCCAGCGGGTCCTCCTCTGGTCTGTCCAGAAGTACACATTAGTCTTAACAGTATAGTAGGAAGAATTGATAACAACTGCTAGGGCCCACAGTTATATATCGGGGATTTTGCAGGACACCCTCCATACAGTGAGCGACAAAACAAGATTATATTAAAACATAGAAGATGTATTAATCACATTGTATAAAAACATGTTTCATTGGAACGATACATAAGAGCATGACCATGAAGTACAGGAACATGAGCCGAAATTTCACAGATTTCTGCTTATTCAGGGGTAACCCTGTATCTCCAGGTTCTAATGTAAATAACAGTCATCATTAATTTACAAATCTCTTATTATTTCACAACATTATTATACATATTGTAGAACCAAAAAATATTATCTCGCTCACCAGATAAAAATCATCAGATGCATACTGTTACCATCCCTGCAGCCCCAAAGAAGACACCAGAAGCTGAGAGGCAGCAGTGCCAGAACTGCATGCCAGGTGTGAGGAGTCTGCTGTTAGTGAATTTTCTTTCAGGGAACACTGTGTGGTGATGGACCTGGAAGATTTGGAAGCTGAGTCTGCCTCCCAGAGTCCCCCATCGCCACGTGGTGGGTCTGTTGAAACTGTGCTATTTAGATCCCACTCAGACTTTTACCCTGTTAATTCACAGTCTACAGGTATGTCTATGTTTCAGAAAGCCATAGAGAAAGATCTAACCCTTTTCTTTTTTTACATTTTTTTTTTTTTTCATTTTACTTTTTATTGGTTATATAACAGTTACAAAGAAAGGTATACATCCAATCCATGTCATGCAGGGCAATATAATATTATCAAAGCAGATCTCTTGAGATACAATAATACACAATAAGAAGAATGAAAAACATCAGTAATAGAACTGCTATCAAGGGGAAAAAATAAAAAGGAGTCATACCTTCCCACTCCCACTGAGAAGGGCCTGCCACCCCCATTGGGCACATACTGTGGACAGGCTTCTAAGTGACTAAGAAATATAGCGTCTAATAAAGAAAGCATATCATACTGATAGTAGTTTGGATGGATGTTCTAAATGCACCTCAGAGGAGCAGTTTTGTAGGACTATAGCTTATTAACAACCTGTTAATCTAACATATTAACATATTAACATATCCATTCCAGTTCTCTAATATATATGGCTCTGATTTGCTTGGTTGGGCATCATCCCTTCCTGCGGCGGCCTACTTTTAGATACTAAAAAACTTGTTCCAGCTTTCCCATGTGTGGAGGAATTTTTTTATGTTACCTTGCGTTCTTGCAAAAGCATGTTCGTAGGAGTATTGCAACCAAGTTCTGGATATGACCTCTTTCTTCCACTTGCTCATTATTGTCAGTCTGGCTGCGTATAAAATGTGTATGATTACTTGTCTGATTCCTGGGAGGAACCTTTCTGTTGTTAGATTTAAGACGGCAAGGTCTGGGGATGGACGGATTATACAACCTGTGACCTTAGATATTAATTTAAAGGTTGATTGCCAAAAGCTTGTTAATGACTGGCAGTACCAAAGGATATGGAGTAAATTGCCCCTTTGCCCACAATTGCGTCAGTAATCCATGGAGGAGTCCGTATACTTATGTCCTAAGCGGACTGGTGTTAAGTACCACCTATATGTCACCTTAAGAATGTTTTCCCAATGGAGAACACAATGGGTTGCCTTCATACTATTTTCGAGTGCTTTTAGCCATTGTTGTTCAGTATGCTCTTTCCCCAGGTCTCTTTCCCAGTTCTGGATGGCCTTCGTCTGTTTAATGTGGGTTTCTTTTTGAAGTGAGAGGTAAATACAAGAGATGCCTCCTTTAGAAGTAGAATGACTGTGGTAGAAATCCCATAAATTTTTGTCAATGCTTATGCTCGCAGAAGGGAGCGCTTTTAGGAGGTGTCTTATTTGATTACTTCTATAGGTATCTCTCGCTCTTAGCTCATCTGATACTGTGTTCCAAGAAGAGAAACCCAGGTTAATCCATTTATTCATGGAGAAATTGGGGATTAAGAATTCAAAAATCTGAAGGGGGGCATCAGTGATTCATATTTGAATTGATTCTTTATTCAAATTCAATAGGTCTTTCCATGCCGCTATGGAAGCTTGGATTGAGGGGTAATCTTGCAATTGAATTGGAAGCTTAGTTGCTGCTGCTATTAATAGGTTCTTTAGACATTTATTGTTTATCATGGACTTCTCTATTAAGACCCAGGGCTTGGTAAAGTAGGAATCAGTCCATGCCTTAATTTGTTCCAGTAGGGCTGCTCTATAGTAATCTATCAACGAGGGGGCTCCCATGCCACCTTTAAGTTTATGCTTGATTAGGGTAGAGAATGCTATACAAGCTTTCTTACCATTCCATATATAGTGTTTCAGGTATGAGTTAAGTGTATTGAAGAATGCATTAGGGACCGGAATGGGCACCGTTCTGAAAATATATAGGATCTTTGGTAGGACCATCATTTTAAATGTTGCTATCCGACCTAACCAGGATATTTGTTGCTTACTCAGTTGAGTTAATTTTGAATAGACCCTAGCAGCTTTTTATAATTAGCGGTGTATAATGTTAGTGATTTATTAGTCACTTGTATACCTAAGTATTGTATTTCTGTAGTATCCCATTTGCATGGGAATATGTCTTTTATCTTCCTTTTAGTTCTTCCGTTTAAATTTAAAGATAGCACCTGACATTTAGCTATGTTAATTTTGTAATAGGAAATTGCACCATATCTATCTATTAAGTTGTTGACTGCCGGGATGGAGTTCTCAATTTTTGATAGGGTTAATATAACGTCGTCTGCAAAATCTCCTATGGTGTAGGATTTGCCTGCTACTTCTATGCCTATTATGTCGGAGGAGTCCCTTATCGCTGTTGCCAAGGGTTCCATCATTAAAGTAAAGATTATGGGTGAGAGTGGGTACCCCTGGCCTGTGCCATTCATAATGGGGAACTCTTCTGATAAGACCAATGAGGTGAACACTTGGGCGGATGGGTTAGTATATAGAGCTGTGATGGCTGACTTAATGAATCCTGTGAAACCAAATTTTAAAAGGGTCGCCTCCATGTAACCCCAGTGAACCCTATCGAAAGCCTTTTCGGCATCCAGGGCTATAAATGCTGCTGGAGTTTTTTGGCTTTCCGCTATTCTTTGCAGGTTTAGTATCCTTCTGGTGCCATCGGATGACTGTCTGTTTAGGACAAAGCCTACCTGGTCGTGGTGTATTAAAAAGGGGTTGATCCTGGCAAGTCTGTTGGCGATTAATTTGGCGTATATCTTGAGATCGGTATTTAAAAGGCAAATCGGCCTATAATTTTGCGGGGAGTCTGGATTTTTTCCGGATTTAGGTAGGGTTACAATAATTGCTTTAAGCATTTCTTTGGGAAGAGTCTTAGAGGAAGCTATAGTGTTATAGAGCTCAAGGAGTTGTGGCGCGAGAGTGTACTGAAAGGCTAGATAATACTCCGCTGACAGGCCATCTGGGACCGGGGGTTTGTTCAACGCTAAACGCTGTAGAACCGTATTTAGTTCTTTACTTGTAAAGGGAGCATTCAACTCTTCTAGTTGTATGGGCGTGATAGTGGGAAGGTGCAGTGCGTCTAAGAATTTTTGGATCCTTTCTTGGATTGGCTGGGGTGTTGAAGGGTCCGTATTGAGGTTATATAGGGCCCTATAGTAATTTTTAAATATGTCTGCTATGTCTTTGGGGTGATGTGCCATTTGTCCTGTATTAGGGTCCTTCAATTGTGCTATTCTGCGTTTTGCTTGTTTAACCTGAATTTGCCTCGCCAACTTTTTGCCTGCCTTGTTTCCGTACAAATAAAAGGAGGTCTTTAAATGTTTGAGACATCTTTCATGCTCGTGTAGTAGGAGTTGTTTATGGTCAACCCTAAGATGGCTGAGCTTGTCTGTAGTGGCCGGGGAAGTAAACTGCTTATTTTGTGTTTCTAGTTTTCTAATTTGGTCTAGAAGGGAATTTAAGGTATGCGTTCTCTTCTTTTTTTCTCGTGAGGCAATTTGCAGAAGCATACCTCTTGCAAAGGCCTTATGTGCGCACCAAATATTATCAATTTCACTATCTTTGACCTTGTTGAATATGAAAAATTATTTTAAGTGCTTGGCGACCCCTTCCCGGTGCGATGCCTGTTGGAAGATATGCGTATTATTACGCCATAGTGTAATAGGCCTGCTATTGTGTTGTTCAGAGATTGAGATTGTTATTGGGGCGTGATCCGACCAAGAAATGTTCTCAATAAATGCTGATTGGACTAAGTGGAGAGTGTGGAGATCTGTAAGGGCTAGGTCAATCAATGTATGATTTGTGGGAAACTGAGAAGAAAGTATATTCTTTTTCTCCTGCGTGGAGACATCTCCTCGTATCATACAGTCATTCTATGTGTAGGAAATTTTTAAGAGTCGGTTTTCGGCTCTGGGAACAATCTAATACGGCATCGGGAACCAAGTTGAAGTCACCAAGTAGTCGTAGGTTGCCCTGTCACACCAGGTTAACCTTCTTGAGCACTTTTTTATAAACGATAATTGACCACTGTTGAGCGCGTAAACTGATACGATCGTGTATGATACATTGTTCAATGTACATACGAAAATAATGAACCGGCCGTTAGGGTCAGTGATTACCTCCTGTGGAAAAAAAGCAGCAGTACCATTAATAGCAATTAATAACCCATTGTGATTGGTACTTGCATTGGCACAGTATATGCAAGGGTATTTTTTGTAGGAACACTTTGGTGCTTTGCGTGCTGAAAAAATTAGTTTCTTGTATACTGAGGACGTCCCCTTTGAGTCTTTCAGCCTCAGACCAAAGAAGTTTTCACTTGAAAGGGCTGTTTAGGCCCTTAACGTCCATTGAGATAAACTTAATGGTCATGATAGAGCCATATTAATGCTGTCGTAACTGCTGGGCTCGATTCAGTATAAGCTACTGGGCTGAGCCTCAGTTGTAACACACATACCGAAATGATGCTGTAGATCTGAAAATATCCAGTCCTGGTTGCAGTGTAGACCGGTGCCTGACAAAGTGTGTTGGAAGGATGAACTCGGGAGAAGTTGCTCGTCTTTGGTTGCTCCACAAGTGGTTGAGTGCGTCGGTCAATGAAGAGAGAACTAGTATGGATGAAGACTGTTTCAACTATTGTGAACAAAATGAATAAGGAAAACAACTGTAAAAGCATAAAAAAGAACCCGGAATGGACCAGTAGCAGAATATCCTGCGGATTGTCCAAGAGGGGAATATAGGGCATCGACCCATTCCAAGTGATTGGGAATACCCACTGAGACATTACAAGGTACAGGGTTCGTGGGTCACACCATGTTGCTGTGATGGAGGTGAACCGTCTTTACTCAGTGACATCATTTGGACCAGTCTTGTCTGAGCCTCGTGGGGCCCGGGTGATTTTCATGAGGGGATTCAATTGGCAGGATTCCCCATTCTTTCAGGTATCTCAGGCCAGATTCTAGCGAAAGAACGTTGTACATTTTGTCACGGTAGGTTACTATCAGCTTGGATTGTGTCCCCCACTGGTATTTAATTTCATGATTTCTCAATGCGTTAGTAATTGTGAGGAGGCTCTTCCTATGTTGTATGGTGGCTTGTGAGAGGTCGTTGTACAATGCAATGCCTGCAAATTGGCCTTCTAGTTAGGGTGATTTGAGGATGGCTCGCATGGCTTCTTCTTTTACATGGTAGTAATGAATTCTGGCGAGAACATCGCGTGGGATAGAGTTGGGTAAAAAAGATGGCTTGGGTAGCCTGTGGGCCCTATCTATGGTGAGCTCAATGTCGCTCAGGCTAGTGTAGGGAGAGGATGCGGCCGACGCTGTGAGGGATAGATTGCAGATATAATAACATCTCATCCTGCATTACAGAACGATCTGATTCTGGACTAGGTAGAGATTACTACTACTGCTTTGAGGGACAGATTGCAGATCTCATCCTGCATTACAGAACGATCTGATTCTGGACTAGGTAGAGATAACTACTACTACTGCTTTGAGGGACAGATTGCAGATCTCATCCTGCATTACAGAACAATCTGATTCTGGACTAGGTAGAGTCTACTGCTTTGAGGGACAGATTATTGTTCTAAAATCATCTCCTAGTTCTATAGGGTCAGGTTCCTGCTGTTGCTGTAAGGGACAGATTATTGTTCTAAAATCATCGCCTACTCCTATAGGGTCAGGTTCCTGCTGTTGCTGTAAGGGACAGATTATTGTTCTAAGATCATCGCCTACTCCTATTGGGTCAGGTTCCTGCTGTTGCTGTAAGGGACAGATTATTGTTCTAAAATAATCGCCTACTCCTATAGGGTCAGGTTCCTGCTGTTACTGTAAAGGACAGATTATTGTTCTAAAGTCATCGCCTACTCCTATAGGGTCAGGTTCTTGCTGTTGCTGTAAAGGACAGATTATTGTTCTGAAATCATCACCTACACTGCCACGGTCACGGCCTAGTCAACCTCTAGGTTCCTACTCCAAAATCACATCCTTCCCATTTTTATTTTTTTTATTTAATTTTAAGTTATTTTTCCCTATTCCCTATATAAGCTGGAGTCACGTAGTGCTGCATGCCACATCATCTCATACTAGTGTAGGGAGAGGATGCTGCTGCTGCTGTGAGGGACAGATTAGCTTTAGACAATCATCCCATACTAAGTAAAAAACACATGTATCATAATGGCCTCAAAGAACATGTATAACAGCGCTTTACAGTTCTCATAAACACTAGATAGGAAATAAAGATAGTCCACAAGTGCTTCCACAGAGTGATAGGAGGGGGTAGATAACAGTCCAATGTGCAGCCTTTCACCAAGATGTGGGAACACCACCGCCAAATGTGCCGCTCCCCTTGCAATGCCCACTTACCGGACAGTGCTGAGAGATAAGACTGTAAATGGATCACTCAATAAACACAGGACTGCAACAGGACATCTTCCCCGACATCAGTACTGGAAATAAAAGAGGCTCCACATAGTGTGTACCAGTAAAAAAGCCCTTTTATTAACCCCCGCCAATAATGCACTTACAGAAACAATAAAATATCAACACAGATAGATGTTAAAACATCACTGCTGTTCAGCCACCGGTATCGTCTCTCTCACAGACTTCCGCGTGTAGCCAGCAGTGTGGAGCGCATACGTCACTTCCGTCTAGCCGTAAGGTCACGCCCTGACATGTTTCATCATTCCGACATCTACGTAGGGCAGAATAGACATTTATACCGGCCTCCCACAGCCATTGGTATACTTAATTGAACGTATTCTTTTTTTTTTATAGAACATAAGTAGAGTTGAGTGAACCCGAACTGTAAAGTTCGGGTTCGTACCGAACTTTGGGGTGTCCGTGACCCGGACCCGAACCCGGACATTTGAAAAAAAGTTCCGGTTCGAGTTCTGGGTTCGGGTATTTGATCACACATGTTGAATAGCTGCAGGGCAGCCAATCAACAAGCGTTTCACTGGTTTTCCCTAGAAGCCATCGCAGCCATGCCTACTAATGGCATGGCTGTGATTGGCCAGTGCATCATGTGACCCATACTCTATATGAGGCTGGAGTCACAGTGCTGCATGTCACATGCTCTCTGGGTAGTGTAGGGAGAGGATGCTGCCGGTGCTGTGAGGGACAGATTGCAGATAGATAGATAGGTAGAGATTACTACTACTACTGATTTTAGGGACAGATTGCAGATCTAATCCTGCATTACAGAAAGATCTGACTGGAATAGGTAGAGTCTACTGCTTAGAGGGACAGATTATTGTTCTAAAATCATCTCCTAGTTCTATAGGGTCAGGTTCCTGCTGTTGCTGTAAGGGACAGATTATTGTTCTAAAATCATTTTGCAGCCCTCTAGCACTTTCCAGGACTCTTTTACAGTAATTTTTGTGCCGAAAAGTTCGGGTCAAGTTCGGTACCGAACCCGGACTTTTTTCTGAAGTTCGGCCGAACCCACCGAACCCGAACATCCATGGGTTCGCTCAACTCTAAACATAAGTCTTTATTGGAATTTGTAACAGGAGAAACATGAAAAATAAACCATGGTACATTTTATATGTAAAAAGTGAACCCATGCTAGAACATCTCTGGGTTTGTCTGCAGATAGTGATGTTTTTTTTTTTTTTTTAATATGTCTCAATATTTTGGGAGCTATCCCAATTAGAAAAAAAAAACAAACAAAAAACAGTGTTGGCTACCTCCTCCACCGCCATTTCCACCTACACCGCCACGGTCACTGCCTCCCCAACCTCCTACTCCACATCCGCCTCCTCCTCCATTTTTATTTTTTTTTATGTGATTTTAAGTTATTTCCCTATCCACATTTGTTTGCAGGGCACTTGCCCTACTCTTGCCCCCATTTTGCTTCCTTTTGCAGCCCTCTAGCCCCTTCCCCTGACTTTTGTGTGTTACACACTCCTGAGCTGTATATATTGTACTCCTGACCTCTGCGCTTTGCACATTACATTCTCCTGATCCCTGCATTCTATATGTTACACACTCCTGACCCCTGCACTCTGTGGGGTTGGTTTACTAAAACTGGAGAGAGAAAAACCTGGTGTAGCTGGTCATTTTTTTTTTTTTTTAACAACTTTTATTTTGAATTTCAAGGGAGTTACAAAAGAGCTTAAGAAACAAGTTGTTATAATACATTGATGTAAAAAAGTGTAGACATAACATCATATTGGAGAGTTACTGCGACAATAGCAGATTATAGGGAATACAGTGAACTTGTAGTGGCATCGATAAGGGAGAAATGAGCAATGGTTTTCCAGGCATAGTCTCGGATGACCGGGACACCTTCCAGGCACCCCAAATGGGGACTCACTGTGCCTCAGAAGGTGGGGGTCTGAGGGAGTTACTAAGGAGGAGAGTTGCCTGAGGGGGTGAGTGCCACTGCATCTTCTGTCGCAGAGAGAGGTGTCTGGAATTGCTCAACAGTGGTGTTATACTGAAACAGGATTAATTACGGGAAAGGAGAAGAAGATGAGAAGAGGGGAGAAGTCTTAGGAAGAAGGGCGAAGAAAGGTTAGAGGGGGGGAGAGGGGGAAGCGAGAAGAGAAGA
>BLSH010015899.1:1784900-1808277 GCA_018402905.1 Glandirana rugosa
AAGAGCCCGGTAAAAAAGTTTAAAAAAAAGTTTAAAAACAAAATAAAAAAGGAAAAAAAGTTAAAAAAACATTTAAAGAGGTTACATATGCAATTTCAATATATTACAACAATAAGGATGGTAAGACGTTTTTCTTACACAAGAAGGACTACGTAGTTCAATATAAGACTACAAATTGTAATAGAACAGACAGACGAGAATAGAGAGGTAAGATCGGAGAAGTGAAGAGGAGAGGATGGGAGAGTGTGGATGTTCCGTTATAGGCTCATTAGGTACAGCTTGTAGAAGTCCATTCGGGGTAGAAGATGAATAGAGGCCATGGTGAGATAAGTAGAAGATGGGGCTTACCTGAAGATGTTCGACATGGATTACTCGGATATTGCCTTGTAGGTGTGAGAGGGTAGGAGAGGAGAAGTGAAGAGGCTAGAATGGAGAGATAAGAGCAGACAGACAAGATAATGTTAAACATCAGAATATAACTTGATGCATCAGGAAGAACACATTCTTTTTGCAGAATGGTAGGAATAACAACATTATATAACTTTAACGTATACATTGGAGAAATTTACAAAAAAATTGAAAAAAAGGAAAAAATAAAACAAAAATTTGAAAAAAAATTTGAAAAAATGGCCCGAGAAGGGGAGAAAGTTCCCCATTCTGGGGAAAAAGGTCCCTCGTCGGGGGTCCACATATTAGGGGTGGGCCCACGAGGGGGAGAGTCTGAGAGCGCACGGGGCCTCCCTATGGGGATACCGGCTGGATATGGTGAGGGTTTTTGTGCCAGAGGGGAGATGTTTTAGACGGCAACGTTGTTGTTTCTCGACCCCAGTGTCAGTAGTGGTCAGATCAGTTAAGGAAGTAGTCTAGTGTGGGGGAGTTGGAGTAAAATAACAAGGCGTTGCAAAATGGGAGTTCTAAATAAGGTTAGTCCAGTGTTGTAGACAGGACCCATTCAGTTGTTGTTGTTTCGCCGGCAAGTGGTGCCTTATGGGGCAGAACATGAACTTATGGAGAGAGTTCTCTTGATGGTTTCAGTCCATGGAGTCCTCCTGGCCGTTGGGGGGGGAGGTCAGGCGGGTTCGCTTGTGGAAGGAGGTGTTGTTAGAGGAGCCTGAAGATGGTGGGGGTTTGCGGGGTGATGTTGAGGCGGAGCGGCGCCTGGAGGGACCAGAGCTGTGGGAGGCATCTGAGAGGTGGAGTTCCTGCAGGGTTTGGGAAAGTTCTTCTGGTGATCTGCATCTGAATTTAGAACCTTGATAAACAAAACGAATAGAAAAAGGAAAGCCCCACTGGTAGGAGATGCTGCGTTTTTGCAATTCGTGTAGTAATGGCTTCATTGCCTTGCGTTTGGTGATGGTAGTTTGAGAGAGGTCAGCGTATAGCTGGTATTTATGGCCTTGGAAATTGAGGGAGTCTTTATTGCGGGCGGCTTCCATTAATTGTTCCTTGGTTCTGAAGAAGTGGAACTTTGCCACGATATCTCTGGGGGGGCCGTCTTGTTTTTTAGGGGTGAGGGCTCGGTGGATTCGGTCCATCTCTAGACGTTCAATTGGGATAGAGGGTAATAGTTCTTGGAATAGGGCAGTAGCTGTGGACTGGAGGTCAGTTACAGTTTCTGGAATACCGCATATGCGGATATTAGACCTGCGTGCTCTATTTTCAAAGTCCTGAAGCTTGGCAAGAAGGGTTAAATTTTCCTCCTTCAGATTTTCTATTTCAGCAGTATGATCGTTAGCAATAGCTTCTAGGTCATCTGCTTTATCTTCCAGTGCTGCTGTGCGAGAACCTAGCTCTCTAATTTCCTTAGAGAGACTGGAGGTAATATGGTCTGAAGTTTGCTTGAGGGCCTTATGCAGCATTTTTTCAAATTGGTTTAGCAGGTCTGGTGGAGCGGCAGAGGGTGTGAGAGAGGGGTTAAGGAGTGCAGGGTACTCACTGTCCGAGTCCTCTAACGCTTGATGGAGGGCAGGCAGCTGTTGTTTCTGCTTGGAGGAGCGGATGCCTTTAGCTGGAGACGTGCGTGCTGATGAGGAAGAGGGAGCCGCCGCCATCTTGAGGTGTCCCCGCGTGAAGGCCTCTCGGATTGTGGCCGTAGATAGCTTGTTGCGGGATGGTCGCAGGACCATGCCGGGAGGTCCGGGGTGTTCTCTGAGATGTCCGGCAGGAGCTGAGCCTAAAGTCGGCGTTGATCTCTGGCGGTAAGCGGTGCCTTAGATGCCGTTATATCCCCGAAGGAGCGGAGCTCTAGCAGTGCATGACTTGCTAGCTAGGGCTGCGCATGCGCTCTCCGTAGCTGGTCATTTTAGCCAAATAGCTTCTAACTTCAGCTTGTTCAATTAAGCTTTGGCAAAAAAAAAGAGCTAATTGGTTTCTATGCAGAGCTGCACCAGATTTTGCATTCCCCAGTTTTAGTAAATCATCACTATTATTGCAAATTGGCCACACCCTTTATTTATCATAGTCCATGTAGCACATTGCATCACTGTTCTTTTCAGGGTGCCCAAGGATGCCCCAGGTCTTTCACAATCCCAACAATGTCCCTGTTTAGAATGATCTCAGAAGCAACTCAAACTGATGTAAAAAACAAGCTGCATCCCCTAAAGACTGTTGACACACCTTAAATATATTTGTTTCCATTTAAATATCTTCCTTATATACAAAGAAATATAACAGTTAAAATATCTTAAGTAAAAGCGTAGCAAAATAGAGTAACTACCACTATTGGCATCTAACCTGGTCACATACCATCCCTCCTATAAAATTTCAGATCAACGCCACCCTTTTCTGTGAATACATAATTTATGGATTATGGGGTCCCCACATCTCTAACAATCAGGAAAATTAAGAAAGATGTAAAAAAAAATAGGTCATATGTTTGGTTGTTCCTCTACTGCAGATGCTACAGAGGAAAAAAAATCTGCTGCAACAAAGCAGATAGCGTATCTCCTTTATATTGAATAGGGCTTGTACTAACACATATTTCAGGGTGTCAGGCACTAAACTTTATACAATTGTAGCTACCATTGCAAAGAAAAAAACAAAACTATAACTAGTTATATTTACTGATCTTATTTTTAAAACGACCTACTGCTTTTCCATTGGGCTTACAGATAGTCATGTATTTGAACTTACATTGTGCTTGCTATGGGTCTGCTTACATGGTAAAAGCTTGTTTTTTTTTATAGATGTGTATCACCTTTACTGTCTTTGACCCAGTTGTTACATTACACATAAATAAGCAATTGTTTCTGGTTTGGTGTAAATGGCTGGTTTCGTGTTCGTGCACAGGTTCCATTACCAAGAAATCAGTAGTGAGAGTTAGAACTGAAAAATATAATATTGCCTGTAGGGTGAGTGAAGACCACCCT
Organism: Glandirana rugosa; assembly: GCA_018402905.1. Classification (NCBI taxonomy): domain Eukaryota; kingdom Metazoa; phylum Chordata; class Amphibia; order Anura; family Ranidae; genus Glandirana; species Glandirana rugosa. Next base: position 1,788,269 of record BLSH010015899.1, read on the forward strand.
GCACATGTTGGCTACTGAAACGGCTCTCTCATACTGATGTAAGGAATAATAATGTATTACAAAAAAGACAACAGACTGAAATCGAATATATCTCTGCATACAAACAGGACCAAAATTCTATTCTTTCTTGAAAAAAGATTTCTTAGGCCGTTCCAGTTGTTTGCTTACAAAAAAAGGTAAAATGTTTACATAATTTCCATGCAAATGTAGTGATCTGCTGCCCTCTACTGTCTGAATTGTAAATGTCTGTAAATATGTTATGCATGCCCTTCTTGTCCCTGGGTTGCTGGCTTTGAAACCCCAGAAGAAGGAAGTAGAGAGAGAGAAAAAGTCTCAGCCACAAGTCCTATCCATGCTGCTAAACCCCAAGTCAGAAGGGACTGTTATGCAAGTATTTCTATGATCTAATAGTTTAACTTCAGCTGCCAAGTGTGCATCTAAATCCTTGTGACAGACAGAGTACCACTGCTCTGTCCTTGTTATTATTTTACATGCACAGTGCCAGATAGCTAGGTCTGTGCTACTGTACCTACCTGTGTATTTTAGATTAACCTATGTTAATAGAGTTTATCTGCAGCTCCTGCTATTTTAGTTACAGTATCTCACAAAAGTGAGTACACCCCTCACATTTTTGTAAATATTTTATTCTGTTTTTTCATGTGACAACACTGAAGAAATGACACTTTGCTACAATGTAAAGTAGTGAGTGTACAGCTTGCATAATGGTGTAAATTTGCTGTCCCCTCAAAATATTTCAACATACAGCCATTAATGTCTAATCTGTGATGTTCAGTGCCACAGTTGCAGTGCAGTTCCAGCCGATGAGAAGCTTGGTTACATGCTGGTTGGACAACAGTTGGAGGACTCCCCCATGACCTGATCTTGTCTTCAGATCTTTGACACAAAGAGAGATGCTGTATCATCCTCAACGGACGCCTGAAACATTCATCTGGAGGTATCCTTATTAATAACTATGTAGCACTATCTAGTGTGCCTTGAAATGTAAATCATTTTTTTTTTTTTTTGTAGTGCAGGTAAATTGTTAGGCTTGGCTGCCAGCCAAGTCTGTGTTTTGAATTTGGGTCAGGGTGAGTGATCCAGGGAGGCTGGATAACTCATCAGTCAGCATCTCTGGTACCTCCCCCTACTTGAAGGAACCTTGGAGAAGTTTCCAGAAGAATGGGAGGGAGGTTAGGAGGAGTCAGGCCAGCAGAGGCAGTGTGTGGCGTTCAGGTGGAAGCTGGAGATGGAGTGCTGAGGAGGCTGTCGGAGGCCCATGAAGGTAACCCCCTAGTCTGGGGTGGGTGGCCTCAGGTCTGGGGCTCGGGTACCGAAGGGATCCTCTGAAAGCACAAGGAGGAGTCCTGCTCAGAGGCACGAGAGCAAGAGTGAGGACAGCAGGAGCCAGCTAGCACATCCAGGAGATCTCCAGGGAGAAGACAGCCAAGTGAGGTAGCCTGGGAGGAGTGTGGGAAGTAGCCAGTAGGGCTAGAGAAAGGGGCAGCTGCAGCCAGGTGGGCTGGCAGTGCCTGAAGAGGTGTTGCTGGGATCAGTGGCCACAGGAATGTAGCTTGACACTGGGACTTTTTCTACACAACAAAGGGCTGTTCTGCAAGCAAGCAATGTGCTGGAGGAAGAGGAATGTATATAGTTGAAGTGTCCCTGATCCCAATCCCCATCCAAGATTATTAACCCCTAAATAAAAAAACAAAACAAAGTTTCTGGACTGTTTCCCGTCTCAAGCAAGCCTGTGGAAATTAGGTGTGCCTGCCTGTGCAAGGTGGGGGGGGTCCCTATTTACCAGCAGCTCCTATAGGGGATGCGCTAGAACTATATATCCTCATATACTGTATGTGCACAATTCCACCAAGGCTCCTATAAGGTCCCTTTGCTGATAATAATGTACCTGTTTGTTCATTGGATACACTGTATCTACTGTTATTTTATCCTGTTTGGTTCCCATGTAAATGGGAATTGGGATTTGAGGCTCTGTATAGTGGAGGGGGGCATGCCAAGATCTAATATGGTAGATTTTGTTGTATTTATTTTGTAGTATGAGATTTCGCTGAACTGTTGTAGTGTGTGGTACGCCGAAATTAGTGATTTATTTGGGTATGTCAATAATAATATGATGTCGTCCGCGAACAGGCTTATTTTATGTTGTCTTCCTCGGATGTTAAATCCTGTTATTGAGGGGTTTGAGCGGATTGCCTCAGCCAATGGTTCTAATACTAGGTTGAAAATGATGGGAGATAGGGGGCACCCTTGTCTCGTTCCATTAGTAATATTAAATTGTTTGGAGAGGGTGTTCGAGCCATACACTTGTGCTGTTGGGCATGAGTATAAAGCTTGGATAGTGGAGAGGATATTACCTGAAAAGCCGAATTTCTGCAGCGTTTTGTTCATATAGAGCCAGTGCACTCTGTCGAACGCCTTCTCTGCATCCAAAGCTAGAAGCAGAGAAGGCGTTCCTGTTTTTTCAGCCTTGTCCATGATGTTTATAACTCTCCTAGTTGCGTCTGACGTTTGACGCCCTGCGACGAACCCTGTTTGATCTCTTTGTATTAATAGGGGTAGGATGGTCATGATTCGTTTGGCTATTAGTTTTGCTAGTATTTTCACGTCCAAATTTAATAGTGAGATAGGCCTAAAATTTGCTGGGGATGTGGAATCCTTCTCTGGTTTAGGTAGGGTGATTATGTGGGCTTTGAGCATCTCTTGCGGGAGGGCTGATTGATCAGTTGCTTTATTGAAAACTCGTACCAGGTGTGGGGTCAAGTCTTGTTTAAACAGTTTGTCGAAGTCATTGGGTAGTCCATCTGGGCCTGGCGCTTTCCCATTGGGTAGGGATGCTATGGTTTGTAATATCTCTTTCTCAGAGATCGGGGCTTTAAGTGTGTCAAGTTGGGGTTGTGAGAGGGTGGGGAGGTTTATCTTGCCTAGGAATTCTTGTATTTCCCTTTCTGTTGGTTGGTGAGTGGACTTGTCTTCTAGTAAGTTATACAGGAAACTGTAGTATTCCGCAAACTTATCTGCGATCTCTTGGGGGTGTGTTATTTTCTTTTTGTTGTTGGGGTGTATGAGATGTGAGATTCTAGTGCTTGCTTGTTTAGTTTTGAGTTTGTTTGCCAAGTATTTGCCTGTCTTGTTTGATTGGGCGTAGTGGTTGAGCTTTAGTCTAATTAGGTGCTTGTTGTACTGTTCTGTCATGACAATTCTTAATTTGTGTCTTAGATTGTGCAGTTGGTTTGATGTTGCTATGTTAGGGTTTTTTTTGTTTAGTGTTTCTAGTTCGTGGATCGCTTTAAGGGTTTTTGTGAGTGTTGCGTTGTATTGTTTTTTGAGTCTAACGTTTTTTGCTGGATACATACTCCCCTTATAAATGCTTTGTGCGCATTCCATAAGACCCAAGGGTCTGAGACTGAGTTCATGCTCATGTGGAAGAATTCTTTTAGTTGTTGAGATATATGTTTGTTGCATTGTGGGTGCTGCAGGTTTTTAACATTGCATCACCATATCTGGCTCCGGTCCGGGGACCCCTGCTCCTCCACCACCAATTCAACCGCCGCATGATCTGACCATGTGATGTCCTTGATGGAGGACGAGGAGAATCCCCGGAGTAGGCCCAGGCTCACCACAAACATATCTATCCTTGAGTAGGTACGATGTCTGGCAGAGAAGTGCGTGTAATCTCTTTCTGAGGCATGCTGGCACCTCCAGACATCGTATACCCGTTCTTCCTGAAACAGTTTCCCCAGTGCCGGCAGTCGGCCCTTGGCGGAGGAGGTAGTGTCCAGCCCCAGGTCGACTGTGGCATTGAAATCTCCACACATTAACAAGTCCCCATACTTAACCGTTTCTATCTTTTGGAATAGTCTTCTGGTGAATCTCAGCTGATGTGAGTTTGGAGCGTAGCCCATGACCAGTGTTAACGGTCTGTTGTTCAGCTCACATGCCAGTATGATAAACCGTCCTTGTGTGTCCGTTATTGAGTTGTGCAACTTAAAAGTTACCGAACGTCTGATTGCCAGTAGGACTCCTCTTTTTTTACTGATGCGTTTGAGAAGAAAATGTTTGGATAGTCTTTGTGTTCAAATTTGGGTGGTTGCTGAGTGGTAAAGTGGGTTTCTTGAACAGCTAGGATGTCTGCTTTGCTGTTGGTGGCTTCTTTCCAGAGTGAGAATCTTTTGGACGGGTGGTTTAGCCCATTTGCGCTAATAGATAAACACTTGATATTCATTCTTAATTTTCATAGCTGTGTTGGTTCTTGGAGTGACAAGTTGGCAAGTGGAGTTTTGGTCTTTTAGGGTTGTGATATCTTGATGCGTTGTGTGTTGCTATGGTCGAGTCGAACTGGAGAAGTGTCTCTGTACCTTCAATGCTGAGTTGGTGGGGAAAGGGAGGGATGATAGGAGGAAAGTGGGAGAGTTTCAAGTTTGGTATAAAAAGAGGATCATGTTTACGATCCGTGATGGGGAGACCCATCTTTTTAACTTGGTGGGCCAATGGACGGTTTGTCATCCTAGGCCTAGGACTTTATTCGTGCTGTAACGTTAAGGTGGTTGATTACCTTCGCTTGTGTGGTTTTTCTTTGCCGTACGTTTGCGGGATACCACTTGCCATTCATCTTGGGTTGTGATGGAGGCCCCGCTTGTAGATGGTTGGGACTCGGAAGAGATAGGCAGGATTCCCCATTGTTGAAGGAGTTGTACTCCATTCTCCAGGGTTGAGATTTGGGATGTAGAGCCATTGTAGGTTATTAGCAGGCACGCCGGGTATCTCCATTTGTGGGGAATGTTGTGATTCCTCAGCGCCTTCTTATTGTGGCTAGATTCCTGCGTTTCTGCAACGTGTGTTTTGACAAGTCCGGGAGCATCTGGAGGCCTTTGTATTCCTCTGGGAGGGTATTTTTTTGTCTGAGGGATGACATTATGGCTTCTTTAGTTTGGTAGAAGTGGATCCTCATTAATGTGTCTCTGGGTAGGTCCGAGGCTATGAATGATGGCTTGGGTAGTCTATGGATCCTGTCGATGGTTAGTTCCGTGGGTGATAGAGGTTGCAAAGAGGGTTTCAACATAGTGGTGTAGTTGGTCAGCCTGCACGGACTCGGGAATACCTCTAATCTTGAGATTGTTCCGTCTGTTGCGGTCTTCCAAGTCCGCCATTTTGTCTTTGATCCACTCTAGTTCTTCCTTTTGCGCCATGTATGCATCCACTAGTGAGTTGTGGGATGTTGTATATTCTTCCATTGAGGACTCAATATCTGTTATTCTTGTTTCTGCTTTATGGAGGTCTGTTTTAAATTGTTGCATGCATCCCTGCCAGTCTGCCTGTAGTGAAGATCTCAGCGATAGTAGCATATTTTTTAGTGTCTCATCTGAGATTGGCTGCCCTTGCGTCGGGAATTCTGCTATAGGATCTCTGCCCACTGCATGGATTGCTTCGCTGAGTTGTGGTGGGCCCAGTTCCATGTTGGCCTCCAGGTCTTGCCTGTGAGGAGATTCCCTACGTGGCTTTGCCTTTACTGGGCTTCTTGTGGAGGGAGAGGAGCTCCCAGAAGACCCTTCGCTGTCCCACCTTTCGGAGTTGCGGTCCGTCAGTCTCTTCGTTCGTGCCTTCGTTCCGTGCACCGACCCATCGTTGTAAAGGTAGGACACTGCCCTGCTTTTGCGGCCTAGTGCTGGAGGCTTGGAAGAAAAGCGTCAGTTTCTTCACTTGATGCAGCTCTTTCCTCCTGCGGGTCATACCGTTCTGTAGCGGGAGTACTGCTGAGTCTAATCCTGCTGGTGGTAGCTGTTTTGCGGTGCGGAGGTAGTCGTTGTAGCCTGTTGTCCCGGGTGGCCATGTGGAGCTGCAGGATTAGGCTGCCATCTGGTCGCCATGCCCCCTGTATCTACTGTTATTAATCTCTTTGTATATAAAGCTTGTATTACATACAGTATCTCACAAAAGTGAGTACACCCCTCACATTTTTGTAAATATATTATATCTTTTCATGTGACAACACTGAAGAAATTACACTTTGCTACAATGTACAGTCATGAGTGCACAGCTTGTATAACAATGTAAGTTTGCTGTCCCCTAAATAACTCAACACACAGCCATTAATGTCTAAACCGCTGGCAACAAAAGTGAGTACACCCCTAAGTGAAAATGTCCAAATTGGGCCCAATAAGCCATTTTCCCTCCCTGGTGTCACGTGACTCATTACAAGTGTTACAAGGTCTCAGGTGTGAATGGGGAGCAGGTGTGTTAAGTTTGGTGTTATCGCTCTTACTCTCTCATACTGGTCACTGGAAGTTCAATATGGCACCTCATGGCAACGAACTCTCTGAGGATCTGAAAGAAAAAAGAATTGTTGCTCTACATAAAGATGGCCTAGGCTATAAGAAGATTGCCAAGACCCTGAAACTGAGCTGCAGCACGTGGCCAAGACCATACAGTGGTTTAACAGGACAGGTTCCACTCAGAACATACCCCGCACACTGCATCAAAGTGGTCTGCATGGCTGTCATCCCAGAAGGAAGCCTCTTCTAAAGATGATGCACAAGAAAGCCTGCAAACAGTTTGCTAAAGATAAGCAGACTAAGGGCATGGATTACTGGAACCATGTTCTGTGGGGTGATTAAACCAAGATAAACTTATTTGGTTCAGACGGTGTCAAGCGTGTGTGGCGGCAACCAGGTGAGGAGTACAAAGACAAGTGTGTCTTACCTTCAGTCAAGTATGGTGGTGGGAGTGTCATGGTCTGGGGCTGCATGTGAGCTGCCGGCACTGGGGAGCTACAGTTCATTGAGGGAACCATGAATGCCAACATGTACTGTGACATGCTGAAGCAGAGCATGATCCCCTCCCTTGGGAGACTGGACCACAGGGCAGTATCCCAACGTGATAACGACCCCAAACACACTTCCAAGACGACCACTACCTTGCCAAAGAAGTGGAGGGTAAATGTGATGGACTGGCCAAGCTTGTCTCCATGCCTAAACCCTATTGAGCATCTGTGGGGCATCCTCAAATGGAATATAGAGGAGCGCAAGGCCTCTAACATCCACCAGCTCTGTGATGTCAACATGGAGGAGTGGAAGAAGACTCCAGTGGCAACCTGTGAAGCTCTGGTGAATTCCATGCCCAAGAGGGTTAAATCAGTGCTGGAAAATAATGGTGGTCACACAAAATATTGACACTTTGTGCTCAATTTGGACATTTTCACTTACTCAATTTTGTTGCCAGCGGATTAATCATTAATGGCTGTGTGTTGAGGTATTTTGAGGGGACAGCAAATTTACACTGTTATACAAGCTGTACACCCACTACTTTACATTGTAGCAAAGTGTCATTTCTTCAGTGTTGTCACATGAAAAAAAATATAATAAAATATTTACCAAAATTTGAGGGGTGTACTTGCTTTTGTTAGATACTGTATTTACTGGTGTGCCTCTATATACAATACTTATGGTTTATGTTAAATGTTGATTGCAGTAGCTATTCTTCTCCCAATTACTTTGTTTAGATTACTGATTAATTTCCCAGGAAGGGAATCCCTTCTATTCACAGAAGCCACTTAGCAAAGGTTCTGGTTAACCACTTTACCTACAGGTTTAATGCAATATCCTGTTTGAGGAGGGCCATTTCTCATAATATCCCCTCAAAAGAGGAGAACGCAAGCTACTTGCAAATCTTTTGCTCTTATAGCAAGATCATTGTCAGCACATTGCACCATTCCTAATCCTAATATCCCACTTCAGCCCTGGAAGGTTTTATCCCCTTAGTCTAGGTTCACACCTATGCGTTTTTTATTGCGTTTTGCAGTTTACAGAAACACACTACAGTCCATTTAGCATGGTTTCCTATGAATGTAGTTCACATCTGTGCGTTTTGCAACTTGCGTTTTTTGGAAGGGGTCGGGGACATTTTTTCTCACTGCAGTTTGCGTTTTGCATGCAATAGACTTGAATGGAGCTGCACCAGAAACACAAGTGTTGTTTTTTTTACAGCGATTTTGCCGACTTGGGAAAAAATGTGATAAAAACACAGAAAGTGCAGCCGCATAGGTGTAAACCTAGGGTTATTGACCAGGCCATTTTTTGCTACACGGCACTGCATTACTTTAACTGACAATTGCGTCAGTCGAACTATTAAAGCCCCAATTCCCTTTCCACTGGCAAGTCGGAACCCTTTAATACCTCATCATCCACCTTACGGCAGACCCCCACAACTTATTTAGACAAAATTACATTCCCCTCCTGAACAACATCAGATCAGACCTGCGCCTATGGTCCCCATTAAAGCACTCCTAGTTGGGGAAGATTAATATAATAAAGATGAATGTACTCCCGCGTATCCTTTTCCAATTACAGATGATACCCTATAATATCCCGGTAGCCTACTTTAAACTACTACAGACCCTGATCTCCCATTTCATCTGGAGAGATAAGCATCCTAGAGTATCCAGAGCCACCTTGTTCCACTCTAAAGCCTCAGGTGGCTTGGCATTACCTGACCTAAAACGCTACTTCCATGCTATAATCCTCACGAGGGTGCTGGACTGGAAACATGCAACAAAATCTAAACTTTGGGTCCAGGTAGAACAAACCCTCTCCAATGCTGACCTCTCTATAATCCCCTGGATCCCGAAGGTCCACAGAAACCTTTCCACCTCAACGTCTCCCCTTACCACCTCCACATTGGAAATATGGGATTCACTTTACAAGACTCATACTGGGCCGTACAATTCCCCCCTATTGCCTATACTTTGACATGACTACTTTCCTCCGGGCTCCATGGACTCAGGATTTAGACAATGGTTCTTTACACCCATTCTACAACTTCACCATCTTATACAGAATGATACCTTTAGGCCCCTTTCACACTGGGACCGCCCGAGCTTCAGCGGTAAACCGCCGCTAATTTAGCGGCAATCTACCGCTGTGATAGCAGCGCTATGGCGCCGCTATTCGGGCGGCAGCATGGCACTTTTAACCCCCCCACAATGGGTTAAACAGGGGTTAAAAGTGCCAGCGATCGGCGCTCCCGGAGCGGTGCACAGCCGCTATGGGAGCGCTGCCCATTCAATTTAATGGCAGGAGCGGTGGAGGAGCGGTGAATACACCGCTCCCCACATTCCTGAAAAATCATGCTTGCATAATTTTCTTCAGCGCTGCGCTAGCGCAACGCCTCAGTCTGAAAGCATCCATAGAGATGCACTAAAATAATTTTTAGAGCGTTATTGCAGCGGTAATTTTAGCGCTTTACCGCTGTAATAACGTCCCAGTGTGAAAGGGGCCTAATACCTTTTGCAACTATTCTTGGCTCCAGACCAGCCTCTTTCATGGACCATTGGAGATATAGGCAAATCTCGCAATTCATACAATCTCTCCCTCGTCCAATAAGAGACACCCAAGCCTTGAACCCCATTGAGGAACTGTTTCACCTTAGGGACTATCCATCTCATCTGGTCTCGCTCTTCTACAAAGCTCTTGCTTCCGTCCAATATACCTTGTATCCCCAATACCTAGCCAAGTGGGAAGCAGACTTAGACAAGCCAATTTCAGATGAGGAAAAAGACAAAATTTTATCACTGGCCCGTACTTCATTGATCTCTTCTAAAGCCTCAGAAGCTAATTTCAAGCTGCTTTCTAGGTGGTACTTCACTCCGACTAAACTACATTGCATTGCCACCTCCAATTCTCCCCTCTGCTGGAGGAACTGTGGATCAACTGCCTCACACACACATATCTGGTGGCATTGTCCGACAATACAATAGTTCTGCCAACCCATCCTTACTATCATCAAAGACATTATAGGCTTTCCCCTTCCCAACAACCCATGGCTGATTCTTTTCCACAATACCTCAGAATCTGTATGCTCCTATAAACGGTCCATCTCCCCCCACCTCCTGAATGCTGCAAAGGCCCTCATCCTTATTCACTGGGGCCAGAGCAGTGTCCCTACAATGACGGACTGGCTATGCAAAGTCAACGAAATCTGTCTTTTGAAAGATCTCACATATAGCTCAAGGGGAGATGGGAGCAAACATACAAAATATGGATGACATGGATAGACTTTAAGACCACTCAAAGATACAAATCCCTTATATTGCAACCCTCGGGAGACCACCCGGATACGCCCACGAGCCTGTGACCCACCGCTATAGACTTGAAAAGCTTATGGACTCAGGTTATTTAGCCTAAATTGAACTTATCTAGGCATAAAAGCTAACTTTGCATTTTTATATTTTGTCATCCACCTATGTAGTCGGCACACGCACCTTCCCCCCGCCCCCCCCCCTTTTCTTTCTCACATTTTCTCTTCACATTTCTCCTCTTTCTTCTCCTTCTCTACTATTCCTCTCTCTCTTATATTCGTTGTATTATCTCACTAGGTGAGAAATATTGTTTTTCACAGATTTAACCAACCACCTGCAAACTAATGTACCTCTATATTACTACATGGTTGGCAATGACTTGACTTTACTTGATTTGACTTTATTTGTATTTGTACGAACTCTCTTTTTTCTTCAATAAAAAGATATTAAACAAAAAAAACTGACAATTGCGCAGGTGTGTGATGCTGTATCCAAACAAAATGGATTTCCTTTTTTCCCACAAATAGAGATTTCTTTTGGTGGTATTTGATCACATCTGAGGTTTTTATTTTTTGCACTATAAACAAAAAAAGAGCAACCATTCTGAAAATAAAACTATATTTTTTACTTTCTGCTATAAAACATACCCAATATAAAAATGTAAAAAAATCTAATTTCCTCATCAATTTAGGCCAATATGTATTCTGATACATATTTTTGGTAAAGAAAAAAAAATCCCAATAAGAGTGTATTGATTGGTTTGTGCAAAAGGTATAGCGTCTGCAAACTATGGGGTAGATTTATGGCATTTTTTTTTTTTTTTACTAGTAATGACAGTGATCAGCCATTTTTAGAGGGACTGCGACATAGCGGTAGACAAATTGGATACTAAGTGACACTTTCTCTAGTCGTTTGTCCAGGACAGCACTAGAAAGAAAGGATCCTCCTCAGAAGGCAGGAACACATCACTAACAGACTTTAAAGGGCGGTCGCATCCACTATTCCTCAGTCTTTTGTGTTTCCTCCCTGGAGGAGGCAGGATGGAACTCATCTCCCCGGGGGGGGGGGGGCAAGGAGGCTTACAAACGGGGGAGACATTGTACCTGCATGGTGCTGGGAGCCCCAGCCCGGGCTCGAAGGGAGAGCTGCAGACGGGTACCATTTCTTCCCCCTGAAAGCCCAGGGAGGGCTGATGCTTCCTGCACACTCCCTGGTGGGACACTGCAATGTGTGGGGCAGGGAGCGAGCAGGCCTTGAGTTCCAGCCGCTTACGTGGAAGAAGGCGGGGTTTCAGCTGTGTCACCTACGGTCCTGGGTCACACAAGGAGCTTGAATGCCGGGACAACGGCGGTCTTTTTGAAAAGACGCCGGCTGCAGCAACAGGGTGCTCGGCTCCTAGTCCTGCTGAAGGAAGCAACGACCACAGGGAGACTGCGGCAATGTTGCAAGAGGAGGAGAGACCCGATGAAGGCGGCAGTGGCACGGCCCCAGCTCAGGTAGGCAAGCACAGAGGTGGTGGTCCTACCAGGCTGGAAGGGTGGGGGGAGGGGATACAACTGGCCAATGGGTTAGGAACACCCCAGAGATCCTCCACTCACCCCCCGGTATGGTTTCACCGGACCCTGACACAGGCCTTTGTGAGTCCAGAGTCTGGCTGGGGGGGCACACAACGGTGAGGTGATGGTACCTTTTAGATGTGCACCAGGTCCTGACAGCAGTTCCCTCTCCCTTGTTTCTTTTCACATTCCTTAGACTCAGCCTAAAGAAGCAGAGAAGCCAGGAGGGAAGAAGAGGTGCCCTGTTCTACTAAATTTAAAGAGGGATGGAACAAGCCGCTTTGCAAGCCATGCATAGACAAGCTGGTATACAAAGAGGCGAGAGGAGCATGCAAGAATTTAATCTCTGGAGTCAAGAAGGAGATGAAAGAAATCAGGGCTATGCTGTCAAACCTGGGAACCCCAAAACAGCCAGCAGAAGCACCCCCTGATTCTCCTCCAGGGGAGGATGAGGAAACAGGGAATGAGATCCTGGACTCCCCTGTGGAAAGCATCTTTCTCTAAGGGCACTCCAGACCAGGAATCAAGGTCACCCAGATACAAGCTCTTGCTGGAGGAAGTAGAGTCCTTGTTGGGTGTGATTTATGAAACCTTAGAGATGAAGGAAGAGCAGGCGGAGCTATCTCTGCACGACCGAATATAGCCTTGAAGGAGGAACAAGGCAGGGTCTTTCCGGTCCATAGCGCACTTTTAGACTCCATTAAGAAAGAATGGTCAGATCCAGAGAAAAAGCTCTTCTTTCATAAAAGTCTGAAGAGGAGATATCCTATTAGTGAAGACCCCTCCTGTATATGGAAAAAAGTTCCAAAACTCGATGCAGCTTTTTCTCTGTCCACAAAGTCAACAGACCTTGCCTTTGAGGACATGGGTGTTCGGAAAGAGCCCATGGACAAAACAATGGAGGTTCTGCTGAAGCGGTCCTGGGAGGTAGTAATGGCTAGCCTTAAGCCAACCATGGCCAAAACAGGTCACATCTAGAAGGGGGTACCTCACGCAAGGATATACTAGATTCCCTGTCCATGCTGGAAAAAACAGCCGGTTACGTGGCAGACACTTCAGCAGAAACCGTAAAACTGTCAGCAAAAACTGCAGCACTTGTCAATTCCTCGCATAGAGCCTTATGGCTGAAATCCTGGTCAGGGGAGCCGGCCTCCAAAATTAGTCTCTGTGGCATCCCCTTTGAGGGGGACCTTTTGTTCGGTCAGGACCTGGACAAGGTCCTAGACCGAACAGCAGACGAGAAAAAAGCCTTTCCGTTAAAAAAAACAAAAAAAACTCTGGCAAGATATTTTTTTCGTCCCCAAAGAGCTCAGGGAGAGACCTCTAAGGGGGCAACCACAAAGAGGCAGTTGGGGGAAGGGAAGCAAAGGAGGAGCGTCCTCCTTTCCTCTCCTAAAAATTCCCAAAAGTCCCAGTGACTTCATCCCGATGGGGAGGGGGAGGTTGGGGCAGTACCTCCCACAGTGGGAATAGATTACCCCAAGCAACTTTATTCAGGGGATTATCCAGGAGGGTTATTGAATTCACCTAAAAGGGTCACCGCCCACGAGAGTGCTAGTGACTTCCCCTCCCAGGGGCGCCCAAAAGGCTTCGGCCCTACAGGAGCAAATTGCTGATCTGCTAGACCAGCAAGTATTGATCCAGGTACCTCGAGAAAAGATAAACCAAGGTTTTTACTCGCATGTTTTCATGGTACGAAAACCGTCAGGCAAGTACCGCCTTATAATGAACCTAAAAGCCCTGAACGAATGGGTAGTTTACAAAAGATTTAGAATGGAGACTGGACTGTGAAAGCTATTCTCCCCCCAGATTGTTTTCTAGCGTCCCTCGACTTGAGGGATGCTTAGTTACACGTACCCATCCACGAGGAGTCATAAAAATTACTGAGAATTGCGATCAGATGGGGCAAAGAAGTTCACCATCTACAATTCAGGGTGCTGCCATTTGGCCTGTCATCTTCCCCAGGATTTTCACAAAAGTCCTGGCGGAGGCACTGGCTCCTCTCAGGCTAAGGGGGATAGCGGTCATCCCTTACTTAGACAACCATTTATTTTTTGCCCCCTCCGAGCACTAGCTGCAAAGAGACCTGTGTTCAGCCGTCACCTTCTTGGAAAGCCTGGGATGGCTGCTGAACAGAGAAAACTCAAATCTGACGCCATATAAGACTCTTCGCTATCTGGGATTCACGGTGAATTCAGTGGAGCAAAAGGTCTACCTCACAGAAGAAAAGGTAGAGAAGGGAAAGGCCCCGGCTGCATCTTTCCAAACCAACCTGGCTCTGTCAATTCGGACGGTCATGTCAGGATTGGGTTTCCTACAGGCACCGATTGCAACAGTCCCGTGGGCCAGGACCCACTGCAGGTGCCTACAGGCAGAGATCCTGAGGAACAGGGATGGGACTCAGGGGTCCCTGGACAAAACATTCCGCTTATCCGCAGAGGCAAAAAGGTTGTTGTGGTGGTGGAGGGATGAGACGAACCTGGTCCGGGGCCTTCCATGGGTCATTCCAGTATCCACGGAGGCCAGCGTCTGGGGCTGGGGGGCCCATTGGGGTCTCAAGGTGGCACAGGGTCGTTGGTCCAACGCAGAATACAGAAGGTCAGTGAATTGGAGGGAACTGCAAGCAATTTGGGAAGCCTTAAGGGTTTTTTCAAAAGAGATAAAAGGACACCACGTACAAGTCCTCTCGGACAGTGTAGTGGCGGTCTTGTATATCAACAAACAGGGGGGCATGAGGTGCCCGTCTCTGACTCACATGAACAACATCATGTTTCGGTGGATCGAGAAGAACTTGAAGTCAATCTTGGCAGTCCACCTCAGGGATGTGGACAACCATCTGGCAGATTTCTTGAGTTGGCGTCTGATTCTGGAAGCCGAATGGTTGCTGAACGAAGTCTTCCAGCAGCTGATGGCAAAATGGGGTCGCGCAGAGGTGGACCTGTTTCCCAGCAGAGAAAATGACAAACTCCCAAGGTACTTCTCACTGGCAAGAGACACAAGGGCTCAGGGAATAGATGCTCTGGCACAAGTGTGGCCATACAACCTATCTTATGCCTTTCCCCCGTTCAAACTCATTCCCAGAGTAATAAGGAAATTTCTGCAGGAGAGCACCGGCATGATTCTAGTGGTCCCATATTGGCCACAGAGACGGTGGTTCTCCATGCTGCTGTTCCTATCAGTAGAACCTCCCCTAATATTGCCCGAAAGGGAAGACCTACTTTTTCAAGGACCGGTTATGATATCAAAGATCCGGAGACTGAAATTGTTGGCTTGGTATCTGAAGAAAGCCTCCTGAAAGAAAAGGGGCTCTCAGATGGAGTGGTTAACACTATCCTGTCTAGCAGGAAACGGGTAACCCAAGCCATTTATTCAAAGTATTGGAAGTTTTTTTGTGTTTACTTAAATGACAAGAAGATGGAAGCAGGGATCCCAGCCGTCCTGGAGTTTCTACAGGAGGGTACGGATCAAGGGCTCGCCATTAGTACTTTAAAAGTACAAGCGGCGGCTCTGTCAGTTTTTTTGGACCAGCCTCTGGCTGATCAAGAGGTTCTTCAAGGGGCTGGCAAGAATTAGACCTGTTCCTTTTAAAGTCCTCCCTAAATGGGACCTGTTCATAGTGTCCATAGTGCTACAAGAATGGATAGCACTATCCCTGGAGGGAGTACTGTCTCTGAGATTGATTGCTCTCAAGACAGCTTTTTTGGTAGCCATTACAACAGCTAGATGGGTGAGTGAACTGCAGGCACTCTCTATAAAAGAGCCCCTCTTTCAGATCTTTGATGATAGGCTGGTGTTGCGCATGGACCCTGGGTTCCTACCCAAAGTGGCGTCTAAGTATAATAGGTCTCAAGATATTGTTCTGCCTTCTCAGCATCTCCAACTAATCAGAAAGAAGCCAAGTTTCACCAGTTAGATGTAAGAGCTTGTGTCTTGCGATACCTTGAAGTATCCAAAGAATTTAGGAAGTGCCTTTTTTGTACTGCACACTGGCAAAAAAACGGGATTCCAGGCTTCAAATAACACAATTGCTCGTTGGATAAAGCAAGCTATTGTGGAGGCATACAAAGCCTTGGAAAAAGAGTGTCCTTTTTCCCCCATTGCCCATTCCACTCAGGCGCTATCTGCTTCCTGGGCTGAGGGAGCTGGAGCAACGGTGGAACAGATCTGTCGGGCTACAACATGGTTGAGCTAATCGACATTTATCAAACATTATAGGCTGGACCTTATCTCCGCACAAGACCAGGCATTTGGGAGAAAGGTCCTTCAGGCGGTAGCCCCCCCCAATCCGGTAAGTTCTCGTTGATCCTCTCTAGTGCTGTCCTGGACAGACAACTAGAGAAAACCAGAGTTAGACTTACCAGTAACTCTGTTTCTAGGAGTCATCCGGGACAGCAGGGATTCCCTCCCTATATGCTGTTATAACTTTGGATGAGTGTTTTTGTTTCTTGCAGAAACCGTTATTTCCTGGGGGAGTTTTCGGGTAAAGACTGAAGAAAAGTGGATGCGACCGCCCTTTAAAGTCTGATGGTGATGTGTTTCCTGCCTTTGGAGGAGGAGCCTTTCTCTCTAGTGCTGGACGACTCCTAGAAACAGAGTTACCGGTAAGTCTAACTCTGATTTTTTGGGATCAGTGACACCAATACAGTGATCAGTGCTAAAAATGCACTGATGCTGTATAAATGACACTGGCAGGCAAGGGGTTAACACCAGGGGCAATCAAGGGGTTAAATGTGTTCCCTCAGTGTGCTTACTAACTGTGTGGAGGATGGACTCACTGCAGAAACAGAGATCTGTGTTCCTGATTAGTAGGAATTACAGAGCTCTCTATTTCTGTCTGACAGAATGCCGCCGGGCCTGCTGATTGGCTCCCACTGTGTCCAATCAGGTACAGGCATGTTGTTTCGCACAGCCGGGCGACCCTGCCGCAGTATATGTGCGGTATATGGTCTGGAACTGGTTAATAAATTATCAGGTATGTGGAAAAATGTATCTAGCAAGCTGACGACATATAAGCATACCACAGAAACCAAACAAGTGCTAAGTAAGGATGAACTCGCATTGGATTCGCAGGAAAATATTGCACAAACCTTTTTTTTCCCACGCACTGGAATCCGATCGCATGGGTGTTCACACCCATGCAATCCGATTGCTGTCCAAATCCACAGTTCACACTGTGATCTGTGAACCGATCTGGGGGTGTCATTAACTTTGTATTGACACCAGCAGTGGCTCGAGGAGGGCAGCATAGTGGTAAACCCATAGGGGCTGCTGAAAGCTGTGACCCACTTGTCACCCTGCCCAGCCTGGCATTCACTTCCCAGTCACCTTGGAGACAATGAGCAGTCCATATGTTTGTTTTTGTTGTTTTATTGAGGAAATAGAACTTGGATGGGTAGAAGAATTTATGGGATGCCCTGTGGAACAAACAATTGGCGTATTGTATAGCAATCAATTGGTGGATTGTATAGCAATCAATTGGGACAACTACAGTGAGATCCATAAATATTGGGACATCCACACAATTCTAATCTTTTTGGCTCTATACACCACCACAATGGATTTGAAATGAAATGAACAAGATGTGCTTTAACTGCAGACTTTCAGCTTTAATTTGAGGGTTGACATCCGTTTGTATATGTGCCTCCCACTTTTTAAGGAACCAAAAGTAATGAGACAGATTAACAATCATAAATCAAACTTTCACTTTTTAATACTTGGTTGCAAATCCTTTGCAGTCAATTACAGCCTGAAGTCTGGAATGCATAGCCATCACCAGACACTGAGTTTCATCCCTGGTGATGCTCTACCAGGCCTCTACTGCAACTGTCTTCAGTTCCTGCTTGTTCTTGGGGCATTTTCCCTTCAGTTTTGTCTTCAGCAGGTGAAATGCATGCTCAATCGGATTCAGGTCAGGTGATTGACTTGGCCATTGCATAACATTCCACTTCTTTCCCTTAAAAAACTCTTTGGTTGCTATCGCAGTATGCTTCGGGTGATTGTCCATCTGCACTGTGAAGCGCAGTCCAATGAGTTCTGAAGCATTTGGCTGAATATGAGCAGATAATATTGACCGAAACACTTCAGAATTCATCCTGCTGCTTTTGTCAGCATTCACATCATCAAAAATACAAGAGAACCAGTTCCATACATGCCCACGCCATGACACTACCACCATCATGCTTCACTGAGGAGGTGGTATGCTTTGAATCATGAGCAGTTCCTTTCCTTCTCCATACTCTTCTCTTCCCATCACTCTGGTACAAGTTGATCTTGGTCTCATCTGTCCATAGGATGTTGTTCCAGAACTGTGAAGGCTTTTTTAGATGTTGTTTGACAAACTCTAATCTGGCCTTCCTGTTTTTGAGGCTCACCAATGGTGATCAATCACCAATCTTGTGGTGAACCCTCTGTATTCACTCTGGTGAAGTCTTCTCTTGATTGCTGACTTTAACACACATACACCTACCTCCTGGAGAGTGTTCTTGATGTGGCCAACTGTTGTGAAGGGTGTTTTCTTCACCAGGGAAAGAATTCTTTGATCATCCACCACAGTTGTTTCCCGTGGTCTTCCGGGTCTTTTGGTGTTGCTGAGCTCACAGGTGCGTTCTTTCTTTTTAAGGATGTTCCAAACTGTTGATTTGTCCACACCTAATGTTTTTGCTATCTTTATGATGGGTTTGTTTTGTTTTTCAGCCTAATGATGGCTTGCTTCACTGATAGTGACAGCTCTTTGGATCTCATATTGAGAGTTGACAGCAACAGATTCCAAATGCAAATAGCACACTTGAAATGAACTCTGGACCTTTTATCTGCTCCTTGTAAATGGGATAATGAGGGAATAACACACACCTGGCCATGGAACAGCTGAACAGCCAATAGTCCCATTACTTTTACATATACAAACTGTTGTAATTCCTACACCATTCACCTGATTTGAATGTAAATACCCTCAAATTAAAGCTGAAAGTCTGCAGTTAAAGCACATCTTGTTCGTTTAATTTCAAATCCATTGTGGTGGTGTATAGAGACAAAAAGATTAGAATTGTGTCGATGTCCCAATATTTATGGACCTGACTGTATGTACACTCTGTTACTCCAGGCACCTCCAGCACAACACTTGCTTGCAGACTTTTTCTCTCTCTCTGTCTCTCTGTCTTCCTCCTGCACAATACATGTTTAGACCCGACACTGACTCAGCCAGGACCCAGAACCGTCCTTTGCAGGCAGAGACTGTGGGCCCCTTTAACCTCCCTGGCGGTAATCCCGAGTGTGGCTCGGGGTGGATTTTCAGTACCAAGAACGGTAACCCCGAGCCACACTCAGGATTGCATTGCTGAATCCAGGCAGCGCTACTCACCTTGTCCCCTGGATCCAGCAATGTCCCCCGCCGTGTCTGCGAGCTGTGTCCGCCGCCAGATGACTCTGTGTGCCGGGCTCCGTTCCCTGCGAGCGTCACATCGCACGGGGACGGAGACCAGTTGGAAATTCAAAAAGTGAAACACACACAGCACATACAGTACACTGTAATCTTATAGATTACATTACTGTATGAAATCATTTCACATCCCCTTTGTCCCTAGTGGTTTGCCCAGAGCCCTGCATGCACTTTTATATAATATATGTCATTCTTTCTGCCTGGAAACATGAGAATGTCCATAGCAACCAAAAAGTGTCCCTTTGCGTCAAAAGTGGTTTTTGATCAACTAGAAAAAAACGATAGTAAATAAGAATGATTTGCAGAATTGAGTGATACTGATTTTTGGGGAAATTTATCATCAGAAACTGAAGGTGACGACAGCGAGAATTCTGCAAATGAGCAAATTTCTGCGTTTTTGGTTTGATTACATTATTAAATACATTTTATTACTATTATATTCTTATTTTTGATAATTATGTTTAGTTATTTATTATATTATAATTTATGATTTCATTTTTCAAACTTTTTCATACCCGGGATGTCTACTAGACTCTTGTTTGGACAGATTTAAGTGAGTTATTCCTAAGAATTACATGCCTACAATATAAAACACCAAATTTTCATGCAAAATAATCATACCGCTTTCAGCACCAAAAATCTGAAATAATCATACCGCCAGGGAGGTTAATGTAGCAAAAAAATAGGAATAGGACGTCTCTAGTGCTAGCTGTCCTATAGGTGGACTACTGCTCCCAGTCAGCCCTCTTCAGGCCCTGCCAGCCCTCCTGGCCACA
This sequence comes from Glandirana rugosa, assembly GCA_018402905.1. Classification (NCBI taxonomy): domain Eukaryota; kingdom Metazoa; phylum Chordata; class Amphibia; order Anura; family Ranidae; genus Glandirana; species Glandirana rugosa. Next base: position 1,808,123 of record BLSH010015899.1, read on the forward strand.
GCTGCCCCACTCCACTGCCCGTGACATCACAGTCTCTACTGCTGGCTCTGCAGCCACCCAAGACTGCACACTCCCAGTCTTTTGCATTGTGTTGAGTGTACAGCCATTCCTCTTTCTCCATATGCACACTCCCCAGTCCTCCCAACTGTGCCTGT